>RQTK01000274.1:316858-335347 GCA_003991915.1 Elysia chlorotica | reverse complement strand
AGAGAGAGAGAGAGAGAGAGAGAGAGAGAGAGAGAGAGAGAGAGAGAGAGAGAGAGAGAGAGAGAGAGAGAGTCGCGAGCTTCCTTGAGTTCCTCCCCGCCTGACTGTATGCTACCAATACCCGAGTGCCTGGCCCTCTCCCCGGCACCAGGACGAGACAACATGCGCCTGGCGGGCCTGCCCGAAGCCCGGGGCCTGGGACTGGGACCACAGACGTTAGCGGCCTCAGATTGTGTAGGAACCTGAGGAACCGGAGGAACCGGAGGAACTCATGGAACTGTAGGGACAGGAGGGACTTTGTGGCTGCTCTGGTGCCATTAGACGTTAGTGCGGGCGGCTGGCGGTGGTGAGGGCTCTTCCGTTTAGTGTGTCGCAGTCTCGCACGGCCGTCCCTCGCTCCTTCCTGGCACCGGTCGATTTTGATGGCCGGTCAGCACATAGAAGCAGACCCCAGGCTGACACACGGGCTGCCACAGGGCCTGTGGAGATCTGTACTACAAGACCTGTGCTCACCATTCTGGCTCATCCCGGATTGGGACATTATCAGTACTGATCTTTAAAACATTAAAACAATCTTATTAAGATTGTTGTGGATAATTCTATGTGATTATTATTTTACACAGTCAGGCTGAAGTGTTTCCCTTTCGAACGACGAAAGGAGAATGTGAGTGTCTTCAGTGATAACTGTTAAAGAAATTTGTGAATTTTATGCAGCTGGTGAGAGTTATTTCCTTTTAAGTGTGTCATTCTTTTCATTGAGTAAGAAAACAGGACTTATTAAGATAATAATGTATTAGTTCCTATTCGTTGGGATGTGACACCAAGCGTGCACGCCAACTGCTTGTGTTATCATAGGAAAAATCCACTGGTTTTAAGTACACGAGTACCTTGTGGGATGATTAAACACTATGTTATAAGCAATATTTTGGATATTCACTTATCATTCTGATTTTTAGCTAAGGCCAATTTACTATCTGAATGTGCAATGCTAAAGTGATGTACCTATGTCATTAAACTAATACTGGCAAATCAGGGCTTTGGAATATTACATTTCGCTTCATTCAGAAAATTGACATTAATTAAATAGCGAAAGATTATAATGTTATTAATCACGAGAGACATGTTTATACTTTATCTTGTGTTGATTAAATTTCTAAGTAGGAATCAAAATCTAAACGTATACATTCCATAGGGATTCTCCATTAAGTCCTATCTAGAGTGACCGATCACTGGTTAGTTGGTCTCCAACGTCACCAGCAAGTCTATACACGGAGGTATCCTATAACTCGTAAAACAATGTGTTTGTGTTCCCACAAAAAAAGTAAGATCTCGGAAACCAGAGAATCTGTCTCAGTCGTTCACATTGTACCCTATAGGGCTACTCAGAAGGGGGAGAAATACGACAAATATTCTTTGCTTGACTCTAGGATCGAGCAGGGGACATCCTGAATAGGATCCAATGACTCAGTTAGTGTCCCTCCACTTAAATACTGATTGTGTTGTTTGCACGTTTTTAGAGCCAGGTTCAGCCCTAATTAAAGGACATCTCGTTGATTTTCCATGGCTTTTCTTAGGTCTAACTCTGGGTTTGGAAGCCATATAACAGGTGTAATTTTAAACACTATTTTGATACAAACATTTCTTTAAGCGATACGTAAGGAGTAGGTGAAAATTGAAAATCGTTTTCCATAAATCACCTTCATAATCATCATCATCGTCATCATCATCAGCATCTTCATCAACATTACCACTTTGATCATCATCATCAGCATCATCTTTTCATCATCATCATCATCATCATCATCATCATCATCATCATCATCATCATCATCATCATCATCATCATCATTATCATCATCATCATCATGATCATCATCATCATCATCATCATCATCATCATCATCATCATCATCATCATCATCATCATCATCATCATCATCATCATCATCATCATCATCATCATCATCATCATCATCATCATCATCATCATCATCATCATCATCATCATCATCATCATCATCATCATCATCATTATCATCAAGTGCTGTGCTTGGTAAAGTTTGCGACCATCCCCCCCCTCCCTCTCAACCCTCCGCTGATTTTAACGCCTCTATCGCTTTCTTCGCGTTAATCCATTTTTCTTCGTTTATCCATTATCTTTTTTTCATTGTTTTGCACTGCTTCGTTTGCTTCCTTCGATCATTCCGTTGTCATAAGATGATTCATCTTTTCTCTTCTCATCACACGTCTAAAGAAGATTGATTGAATCGGCGAACTGTATTAAAGAGCGATCGCTTGTTAGATTTCTTTATCAGACTTCTTTGGCACGACATTTGGAACATTTTTTTCAGGGACCATATTTGAACCGTCTCTAGCTTTCCCTGTATTTGTTTTTATTATTGCCTAAACCGTGTATCAAACACAGGTATGATTTTAACATTGCTTGTCTCTTCTTTTTGTCTCTCAGGGAATGCACATGCTTGTTAAGACTGCTTTCATTCCTGGAAACTCATTTTGCCTGCGCTATTAACGATGCGACTTTATTGTTATTCGTTATATCGCTTGCTAAGTGATTGGCTTTGTCACGCTGTTTGGATTTAGTTACTTGTATTGGGCTTGTTATCCTTGGATGTTCCTTCTGTGGACTGAAGACCGTTACATTTTTATTCCTTTTTATTCTTTGGTACCATTCCTGTCTTCATGCTCTCCTCTTCATCAACACCCAGTAAACACGTCAAGTTATCATTTTTGTCTGAGATTAGTGCATACACATTAATGTTATGTTGTCTACCCCTTCTTTAATTCCTGGATATCCATATAAGTTAAGCAAAGTTACTTGTTGTTTATTTATCACTTTTTTGTTTCGTTACATTTTAATAGACTTCGCCGTGAAATGTTTTACGTAGTTCTTTGTCACCTTTTGCCTGACTTTTTAATCCAATTTATTTCCACAATATACTTTCACTTCAATTTCCTCTCAACCCACGGTATTTGCCCCACTGCCGCTTTGGTAATGGCTACCTTCTTTATTCCCAATTAAAGTTCCACTTCTTCTTACTTTCCTAAAGCTTCAAATTCATTTTGGACAGCTACGACCTTTTGCTCTGGAACGCTCTAATTGATTTTAATGAGGCCAAGCAAAGATTAATGTTAGTGTTCGCGCATCGGGTTTTCCTGGGTTTTCTCTTTAATTTTACTGTCACAGAGACTTGATCACAGCATCATCGAACATTGTAGAATTGGTTGAGAGAAGTGTATTTCCAAAATTATTGCTGATTAAAATGTAAAAAATGGATCTTTCTAATTTACATGTTCATTCCTTAGCTTTTCCATGTTCGTTTTCTTCTGAGTGTTGTTAAAACCAAGTATGAACTATCACAAGATGTTTACCTAGAAACGATTCAACTATTTTTCATCCCACTTAGTTTATAATACTCAATCCATAGGGTCTCACTATGACAAGGACGAGGGAGATGAACATGTCGAAGAGGAAAATGTGAGGAAAGTTTCTATTTTCATATTTCAGTCGTAAGTGGTAGTGAAATATTTGTTTTTTTTTTAAATATGTCAAAGTTTCAAAACGTTTGATAAGCTTTTAGAAGGGAAAGCAGTATTAAATATTATATTATGAAATTAAATCATCAAAATGTTTAAACATGTCGGCTACAAGGATTTCATAAACACTATCAATCAAGACTCGAACCATAATTAGAATAAAGAATTAATTGCTATAAACGCCCAATATCAAAAGTTGAAATAAAAACTGTCATTGCTATTTCTTTCTGCAAAGCTTCAATTAACTCTCATAAGAGAAAAAACGGAGAAGGAAGACTTTTATATTGCTTTAAGAAAAAAGATCAGTGTCATATCGATTTTTTCAGGACATCTTGTGAATACCTTCCATGAAGAGAAAAAGAAGAAGAAAAAGAAAAAGAAGAAGAAGAAGAAGAAGAAGAAGAAGAAGAAGAAGAAAAGAAGAAGAAGAAGAAGAAGAAGAAGAAGAAGAAGAAGAAGAAGAAGAAGAAGAAGAAGAAGAAGAAGAAGAAGAAGAAGAAGGAGAAGAAGAAGAAGAAGGAAAGGAGTAGGAAAAGGAGGAGGAATAAGACGAGAAGGGGCACAAAGGAAATGGAAAAAGGAGGAGTACAACAATGGGATACATTTGGTTAATGTTTTCCCCTGCCGCGATATCTTGTTCCAAATACGGATTATAGTCAAAGTAAATACGATAAAGTTAAACTGAAAACTTTGCCTAACGTAATCAATTATTGTACTTTTAAAATACATTGTATTTCCATTGCGTTTCTCATTTTGTGCGTAGTCCTATGTGGTTGTAATAGATCAAATCAAACGACCCACATGTGAGAAAGAAAAGCATTCACAATCCACTGAATCCGACCCTAGTAACCTATATGTAGTGTACGAGATTGATTGAACTAACCATAATGTTCCCTTCATGACACCCTCCTTGTGTTACTATTGCTACAATCAGAACAGAGGGCATTGTTCTATAGACTCCCTACTAGTCCTTATAATTGGAAGACTACACTCTAGTTCAACACAACTTGGCTTGTATCAGCTCACCATTGGCAGACGCCATGCGTTCTCTGGGCGGACTGTTTTTACTCACTCACCCACAAGATCGCCTGCGCCCCACTTACGATTTCTGTCTCTAAGGAATATTAAGGCCTGCTCTACTTGCCTGAACTGCCCACGCCCACCCCCTGCACCGAAATCCACCCAAACTCCCCTACCCCCCTCCCGCCTCCCCACAAATCATGGATTAGTGTTGCCCCGCTCCCCCGACCTTGCGTACTGTTTCCCCTACATCGTAACTCCATACATAGCCTATCACTATCAGTAACAGAGTTATGAGAAGGCGCCCCACCCTACCCTAAACGTCAGTCCCCAACCTTATGCCCCTAGAAGGATCGATAGGAACCTTTATTGTGTCTAATTTATCTCACTGTGCTCTCCTTCTCTCTCTCTCTCATTCTCTCTCTCTCTCTGTTTCCCTGTCTCTCTTTCATTTGTTCACACACTTTCTCTATCTCTTTTAACCTCTTTGTCATGAAACTTTCCATCACTTTCTCATTTTGAACCTTATAGTTATTTTGTCCGTCTCTCTCTCTCTCTCTCTCTCTCTCTCTCTCTCTCTCTCTCTCTCTCTCTCTCTCTCTCTCTCTCTCTCTCTCTCTCTCTCTCTCTCTCTCTCTCTCTCCTCTCTCTCTCTCTATCTTTCTCTCTCTCTGACTCTGACTCTGACTCCCAGCACCAGTCTTTCTCGCTCTGGATTTTCCAGTTTGAATGTTTTTGTTACTGTCGTCCCATCCCTCTGTCTCTGACATTTTCTACTTTTCTTCTCTTCCTCCCTCCAATTTCCGTATCCCACCCTCTGCAAACTCTCCCTCTCTACCCCCCCCCTCTCTTTCTTTTTTCTCTCTCTCCTTAACTTACTCACGCTCTATTGTTTTAATCTTGTTATTCCTCTCATTCGAGGCTTATCTCTTTTTTTTTCTTCGTACTCTGTCTCTTTCTATGTATCTCTTCATCTCTAACCCAAACTTTCTATCTTTTTTCTAAATCTTATTTACCTTACCCATTTCGTCATCTAATTTTCTAATTATACATCCATTGACTGGTTCATCCATTCATCCATTACATCCACCCTATCTTATTGTCCTATAAATCAATTCCTCCATCAATCCATCCATCCTTCCACCTATCTTTCTGTCTATCTTTCTATATACGTTTCTTTTTTTTTTTGGAATTGCAATTAGCTGGTTTTTGTGTTTTGTTGGGTTCATCGAACACGAAGCAATACAAATAACGCAGCATGTGTCAACTGCATTTTGGTTGTATGGTTTTAGTCAAGCGTGTACTGCCCAAACTGACTATTATTAGTCTTACCAAGCTGATGTGATCGTATGTCTCCAAGTTTGCGTTACAGAGATTTAAAAAAAATCAGATTTATCTTCACAATGGCGTTTGAATTCCTCTAATCGCTTACTAGGGAACGCAATATAGACGCTGATTGTGAATCAGATAATGAAGTTGGGGAGATGAGTGATGATGAAGAGCAAGAAGCAAGTTCAAGAGTCCTTCGGGACAGTTCAAGTCTATCTATATTTATCGATCTAGACATAGCGAAGATGGGAATGATATTTAGGTGGATGTCGCCAATAAACTCGAGCCATATTTTAATAAAAACCCAATTAATGTCAACTTATGTCTATTCTCCACACATTTTTCTTATCATCTTTTAAACATTTTATTATTACTTCTCTCCGAGTTGCAAGCATACGAAACACACACATACACACACACACACACACACAAGTAACAAGAAAAACAGAAAAACTTAAATAATGTATTCTCCATTATTTTTTTATAAGAACCACATAAAAGTATATATTTTCTGAAAGTTATCCATTTCCTATCTGCAAATAAAAAAAAAAAAACTTTTGCAAAGAAAATCGTTGCAAAAAAACAAACAAAAACTTTTAAAAAATGCTTGGAAGGGCATTAGAGTGATCTCCCTGGCTTTGGGTTGGAAAGACTCACAAAAAGTTGTTTTGTTGAGATGACCGACAAACCAGTTTGATTCAAGCAAAAACCACAGGAAGCTCGGTAGAAAATTGGCTGTAAAATCCGTAAGCCGGTCTCATTGGAAGAATATACTCATGTATTAAAAGATTTTGGCATCCCCACTCTTTCCCTTCATGTTCCTAATTCTAACAATATGGACAATCCTTCTATAAATCTTATTAGGGACGATTTACTTGGGAGAAGAGATTAAGTGGTAGAGCGCTTAACTTTTATTGGGGAGACCTTCAGTTTGATCTCATGATGGGGCAGAAATATTCGGGATCACAACACCCACTGGTTGGGTCGGTGTCAGTGCGCTTTGGTCGACTGAGACAGACTCCATTTTCTTTGCTTGGCAGCACAGTGAAAGGTGTCAAACGTTCGTTTTGGGACCCGTCCTCAATATAGTCTTGCTGCTGACGAAAGACATTAAAAACGTAAGGGTCGTAAGTGTATCATCACGAAGCGTACAACTGGTCGTAAGCCTTCTTATTTCCATATCTTACGACGAGTCGTAAGCTTAGCACAACGTTGTACTTGCGGCCCTAAATAACCAAACCTTTTCTTACTTTTTCCAAACGCAGCGGAATTTATGCCTCAAATTATGCTTTGAAACTTCTGAGCTGTGAACATCAACGACAACAACAACAACAACAACAACAACAACAACAACAACAAAACAACACTGATCAAGAATGATAATTCTTAAGCTCTTTGTGTAGTTTCAAGACGTCTTTTCATCTTATTTTGTTATTTGAGAAATCCTTCCCCTTAAAAGCTTTCTCAGAGGATAAAAGCCTTAGTAAACCGGTGATTATACTTCAAAGGCTGCACAAAACGCGAGGCTAAACCAGTTGTTGCTCCATGATTTCATATTATTTAAACAGCAACTAGCATGTTATTATTGTGAGCCACTAAAAGGCCGTTTTAAAAAAAACGTTTGCTGTGGATTGTAGCGCAAAGCTGTTCTAAATAACGTTACTGTATTTCTGGACACTTTATTCATTTATTCGCTTGTTGTAAGCATATACCAGGGTTTGAAAAAAATGCAATTAATAATTATCTAACAATCAAAAAGGAATAGAAACTGAACTTATTTTACACATCTTCCTGTGGCAAAGGCTAAGGTTGATTAAGTTAAAAATGGGTAGATATTGAAAATTTTCATCTAATAATTTATTAAGGCAACGTGGATTTGTAAGCACCAGTAAGGTAATAGAAGTTGTCTTGAAAAAAACAAAATGCACGTGATAAAACAGCCACCAACTTGTATAATTATGTGATATAAGACTCATAAAGAGGTTAGCATATACATTATAACGGTTTGGACAATATGAAAGCGGTAGTTCCATTTTCATGTGGAAAGATCAAGTTTAAGGATAAACAACTCAATAAATCAAGTTAGTATTATAATTTGGTCTACACGCAGTTCTATTGTTTCATTGTAAGAATGAAGTGTAATGATAAAGAAATTAAAAAAAACCCAACAAAACAAGTGCTGCAATGCATTAATAACGATTTGGCTTTATGTATGACGCAGTTCTGACTTCTTGAGGGAGGATCAGACCCAAAATAGATCAGTTTGAAATCTCAGGGGCCGTTCATAACTTGATTCATAGCCCAAGTTCGTGATGAACGGTTTGAGGAATAAATGATTCCCTCTAAAGTCTAAATGGAATGAACGCCGTGGCTTTTAAGGAAATGAAAATGGCCTTGAGGGCGAGTGGTACAAAGACCTAACTTAAACACCAGTGAGCCGATTGTCAGGAAAATACACACTGTGTACAGCTGAGCAGGTCGATAGGGAGCATTAAGTAAACAAGGTATTGTCGTTTGAGATGAGAGACTGTTTGTTAGAGTTCATCTTCTTAAAGTGTATACTTACGATGAAATACGTTTGGTAAAGTTTTATACAGTGTTGAAATAAAATATCTAGAGTGTTTATAATACCTAACAACAATATGAAATGTGATACATGTATTCTTCTCGGAAAAATCAATAGACCTCTTTCATCATTTTAAGTTGATTTCCTTAAAGAGAGATTTGTAATGAAATAGTCAACCATTTTTGTGGACAGGAAAGAAAATTATGTCTTTTGTGTGTTAAAAATAAAATTAATCTGTAACTGTCCTTCTTTTAGAATCTATTATAATACCAACATTTCTTGCTCCCAGCTTGTGAATTTTGAGATTTTAAATTTTTGACAGACCGTGATGTGACGAATATTCTACGTTTCAAAAGCAAAAAAATCAAACTTTTTGGAGACACGATCTAACAATCTCATTGTTTAGAATGTGAAATGATTTCTAACGACACGAAACAGAGAGCATCTTGAATGGATACTAAGTACAAGTCAACGTGGATTTACATTTCTACTTACGGAAGGAAACTATAAATATATTTTCATTTTTCAATCTCTACAGAAAAGGTACTTAAATATTTGTTATGTACAGTTTCCCTGTCTTGTGATCCAACTGGGGTATTACATTTTGGTGTGGATGAACAATATTATTTCACACATAGTTCTTGATCTTGTTCTAAGGCTTCATTACCTGAAAAATCTGTGGGGAAGAAAAGTCTACTAACATAGTTACATTCCCAGCCATTTTTTCGCGGAGTACTTGGCACCAAATGATTGATATCATGGCTGCTGAAGAAGTAAAGAAACCCCATCATGTTATTTAACTTCAGTTTTGGAAATGCACATCAGACTTTTGCAAAAGAGTGGAAGCAAAACGGTGTTTTTGTTCACTTCAGATAGATGAAATCTCATATGTTTGGGTGTTTATTTTTTCAGAAACACTTTAAGTGACCAATCCTCCTGTGAATTTAAGGAATTATGCTCCTTTATGTTGAATGATATCCATAGACGACATAATAATGTGATCGGCAAACTAATAGCGGATGCATTTTTTTCACTAACTAGCCTGTTTGTTCATATAATTCTTGGGAAAATACAGTTTGAAACATTTTTTAGAATCAAATGGTATCTTACTTCAGCGGATATCAAAATATGAATTAAGACAATCTTACCTTATACGACATTAAGGTAATTTACTGCATTTGTCTCAGAGATAATTGCTACCTTCTTTGGCATTTACATTATAACTCCGGTTACCTCAGACAGTATTGTCACCTTGTGGGCCTCACAATATCAGTCCACCTATTTCAGACAGTCTGGTCATCCTGTAAGCAAACACAAACACACAGTGTAGCACCGAGAATCCTCACAGCAAGAGGTCTTCTAACATAAATGAATAGCCTCCAGCCGTGGTACAATCTGCTGCCGCCGATAGTGAGGTGCTTATGGTCGCTTGTCTTTGCTACAGTCATTCCATTCATTGTCCTATGTTTACAACTCTCAAAATTCAATGCTGGAGATTCGTTCAGGATTTTCTGTGATAATTTCAAAATAGCGGAGAAACCAAGGAGCAAAATTGAAATCAACAGACACACAACTTCAGCATCCCTTTCTCGCATAAATATAGAGAAATCAAGCGTAAGGGTACGTTTATTCAAAGAAACGGAGGAAATTAACGAGATTGAAAAGGTACAACAAAGGAAATTGTCAGTCAAGGTAGGGAAATTCTATACATTCTATATTTTATGGAGCAAACAGCATTCAACTAAGTCCCTACTAGTAGTGGATCTGAAAACAGAGACCTGTGGCATCGCCTCTAGCACCGGTGGCTCGCAGGAGGGCCCGGGGCTGGGGGTTGCTTCCTTACCATGGACTGTTGTACAAAGCGCCGCCTTCTGACCGTCATGACCAGCGTTTGCGCATGCGCCGCTTTCGGTTTGCTATGCATTTCCGTCGCTACGGATTACTGGCTGTTCACCAAAGAGCTGCTCCCCAAAGATGCGGCCAACTCGGAAGAACAGGCTAGCAATGCCACGAAAGGAAAGAGCGTGGTGCAGTCTTCCGACAGCGATGACCCTGACGCCAAAGAGACAGCCAAATACCTCAGGGTTTATTCTGGCCTGTGGCGGCACTGCACCTACGGTGAGTTGGAATACTTTGATTATAGAGAAAACTATAAACAACATAATGATTGCATGATTTAATGTCAATACTGTTTATTTTTTATGTGTGTCTTTCTGTTCCTGTTATATTATTGATGGACTAACTCGTCTTCTAGAGTTGTAAGCACAAAGGTGCAATATGCTTAGGCCGACGTCTAAAGACATTTTTTACCTTAATAAAGCACTTTTAGTCCGGTGTCTAAATATGCACAAATGCCTTCTATGATTTTTCCTTGTACTTAACTCAGGCGTTAGACACCTTTTTGCCTGTTAAGATGGATTTTCGCGACTCAAACTCCGGGGTTTGGCTGAACTGCTGTTGTACTGATATCATGTTCTTATCTCAGGAGTTTCCATGGAAATCTGATACCTCTCCGGAAAATGAATCTGTTTTTTTTTGTGTTCTGTTGCATCGCCCTGTCTCTGAAGTTACCCCGTGATCAAAAAAGCTTAAAACCAATAAAAAAAAATAGGAGACTATGAAACAGATATATTTTAACATACATGTTCTTAGTTGTTGTTGTTTTTTTTTTGTTTTTTTTTTGTTTGTTTGTTGTTGTTTTTTTGTTTTGTTTTAGCTTGGGGGGGGGGTGCGGCAGGGGGCTTGTACATCGTACATCGTACCTGCACAAGGGTCCAACAATGTGGATATTTCTCTTCGCGTGGGGATTTTATCTTGAACGGTTGAATTAAGATGCCTCTCCTTATCTATCTGCCTCTGTTTCTCTCCTTCTCTCTTTATCTCTCTAACTCTCTTTTACTTTCTGTTCTGTCTCTGACTCACTGCGTTTATCCCTGCCTCTCTGTCTCTATCTCTGTCTATCCGTCTCTATCTCTGTCTCCCTCTCTCTATTTGTCTCTATTTCTACCTCTCTATGTCTCTCCCAGTCTTTGTCTCTCCCAGTCTCTGTCTTTGTGTCAGTTTATCTATCTCTCTCACTACAGTAAGTTTCAATTTCTCTTTATGTGTTCTAATTAACCTTTTTGTGCACTGAAAGAATGTTGGAATCTCGTTATTAGCATACCTAACATTGTTCGTCTTTTTCGGAATTATTGAATTGGCCATAATACTAGAGAATTTCAATCACGGAAGTGTTGCTGCTTAAAACTTTTCTCTGTCTGTATCTCTCTCTATCTCTGTCTCTATCTCTGTCTATCCTCTGTGTCTGTATCTCTGTCTATCCCTCTGTGTGTGTCTCTCTCTGTCTATCTCTTTCTCTTTGTTTGTATCCCTTTCTGCCTCTTTATATCTCTCCCACTCTCTGTCTAAGTCTATGTATCTTTCTCACTCCAGTAGATTTAATATTCTCTTTAGGTTCTAATAAACCTTTCTTTGCAATGGACTCTGAAAGAATGCTGAAATCATTCGCTCTTTTTCGGATTCATTGAATTTGCGATAATATATGTACTAGAGAGTTCCCAATCACGGAAGTGTTGCTGCTTAAAACTTAAAGGATAACAAAAGTGTAAAAGCACAAGCTTGGAAAGTCACCAAAGCGATCCGCAGCCAATGTTTATATTTTACTCTGGCTTTACCTTGGGAGCTGAATATTCCGTGGCAAAGTCCTTGTGTTCCATTGCTTCAATAAACGAAGCTCGTGAAACCTTTTATTGTTTTAACAGCAAATGAAAATGTCAATTTGCCTTTATATAGGTTCTATAATACGACTTTAGCACCTATTTCAATTTTAAAGAACTTTTGTGATTCCATTTTATTGATTAAGGAAAGATAATCATAACAGTAAATTATTCCAAAATTTCAACTGCACCTTTCCTCCCTACATGCACTCTATTTCCACCAACGGAAAAAAGTAAAGTAAAGGGTTTTTTCACATCTAAAGTCAGCAACTTATCTATAATTATTTTGGATTGGGTCCCTGAGCAGGATACCTAGGACTTGGCTTATCAAATATACTGACACCGACCCAACCAGTGGCGAAAAGTGCAGTTTTCAGAGCGAGGCTTAAGCTCAACCTCCTGCTTCGGAATCCGACACTCTATCCCTGATCGTATAGTTGTGAAAACCATGCTCTCTTTGAGTGGCATTGTAGCTGCAGATCTACAAGTCGATGGTTCTAATCCCACAGAGCGTAATCATTTTCGGTCCTTTTCAATAAAAATCCTACATTGATCTAACCACTGTGGAAAATACCTACAGGTTCAAGATATCCTGGAAGATGTGTTTTCGTAACAGAAAAATCACGAGGGAAAGTTCGATGATAAATCGATGTCCCCAACATGCAGCCTGGGCCCTCATCCTTGCACTCTAGACCTGACCAGGGCTGTAGTCTCCGAAAGTAGAAGGCGCTCCTCTATTGATGCTCCGCCTGTCTCCCGTCTTGTCCTTTGTTGACGCGGAAGTCGGCAAAGTTCGACGCAGCCAACCTTTAACGAGTGACGCCAACTGCGAGATTGTGGGAGAAGGCAGGAAAGTAGAGTTTTCGTTCGTCCTTATGAAGGGCCTACTCGGAAGGTCTTCTTCTCAGTCTTTGGCAAAAGTAGATATCGATTTTGTTGTTATTTTTGTTTTTAAACTTTTAAGCAGTGTTGATGTTTCTTTTTTTACAATCTTATCTTGTTTATGCCTCGACTATCGTCTTATATTTTACTCGAATACCTACATTCTTACCGGTTTTCTTCCTATTTTGTCTAAATACCTTTTGAGATATGTTTGTGGCCTGTTTTTATTCTCATCAACCTTTTGCTTCTTTCTCCTTCTTACCTCTCTCTCTGTGTCTCTCTGTCTGTCTGTCTGTCTGTCTCTCTCTCTCTCTTCTCTCCTCCTCTCCTCCTCCCCCTCCTCCTCCTCCTCCCCCTCCTCCTCCTCCTCCTCGCTTTGGTCGTTTAATCCTCATATACTGTTACTCTACAGTTGATGTTTTAGCCATATATATCTTAAAAGTTCAAACTTTTTTTTTTCATTTTCACAGTACACCCGTCACCCTGCATATACTTTAACGGACATGAAAACTTTTTGGAATGTATAACTTCAAGCACTTAATCACCTTTGTGCCGTAAATTCCACAACGGCAAAAGTGGAGAATCTCCCGGAAATCCCCGGAAATCCCAGTCTGGTCCACGAATAGCGGTCGATATCAGTTCTGAGATTGGTGGCGCTTCCTATTTCCGGTTAGATAATACGTTAATGGTTTTTGGAATGAGCGCAGTCTGACATGGAAAATGCATGTCTCACATTCGCCCGTCCGTTTGTTTGAATAACAAACGTCTGCTAGTTTGTTTTGTTGTGTTTTATTGTTGCAATTCTATTTTTGACAACTTTGCATATTGTTTTGATCATCGATTCCATTTGTAAAAATTGTTTTCTGCTCGAATCGCGTGTCACTCTGATATTTTGTGTTGTTTTCATTTGCGTTTGATTTTTGTTGCGCTTGTTTGTTTGCTTGTTCTTAAAAATAGATATCACCTATGCAAACGGGACAAATCATTTCAGACGTAAAATATTCATAATGAGTTTATTCCTCACCCATCGTCGAGTGCCCTGAAAGTAATGCTCTTCTTTCCACACCAATAAATCCGCCGCGACTGTTTGACAAGTTTCTGGGATTTTAAATTATCTGACTGTATTTTTTTGCGTGTGAGGCTTCGGTGTACACCGCTGCTTCAGCACATTGGTCACATCACACAGGGAGAAAGAGTAAACTGCAGTAGACATGCTAGCCTAACCAATCAGTGGTCGCATCATACAAGGTGAAAGGGTAAACTGCAGTAGACTTGCTAGCCTAACCAACCAATGGTCACATCACACAGGGCAAGAGAGTTAACTGTAGTAGGCCTGCCTATTATTGCAGTAGAACTGCCAACCTCACAAACTTTATGTCACATCATACACACAGGGCAACATGGTAAACTGCAGTAGACCTCCCAATCTCACCAACCATAGGTCATATCAAACTCACACACAGTGTAACAGAATAAACTGCATGCAGTAGACTTGCCAACCTCACGAATCAGTTGTCTCATATCACACACATTCACGCACTTGGGACAACAGAGCAAACTACCAACCTCAACAATCAGAAGTCACATCACACACACACACACACACACACACACATGGCGACAGAGTAAACTGCAGCAGAACTGTTGGCGACAGAGTAAACTGCAGCAGACCTGCCAACATCAACAACCACAGGTCACATCACACAGGGCAACAGAGTAAATTGGAGTAGATAGTCTATCACATAACTATCAACGAGTTCTAACTTAGACAAAAAAGTATTTATTTACAAGTACGGTTTTTGTCGTTTCATTTTCAACTCTGGCTACATTGAGCGAAACTTTAGGGATAATTAGTTTGAGGGTCATACAACCTTAGCCACAGGGCTAAATTTACATTACCGTTGCACTTAAAGCTATTGGATTCTTTTTTTTTTTCTTTCATTGATCTAGGGAGTGATGTGTCTCGTTTAAGCGATGTACTTTGAGACTTGCTCTAGTTTCTGTTTCACTACGCGTTTTACTTTTTCACATTGTTTTGCGCATTTGCGATCATACGTTTGAAAGTAATTTTGTTTTGAGCCAATCGTAGTACCCAGCGCTTTGTCTGTTTCATGCGCTGTAGAGGTTTAAAGACCAGCTGATAAACATAACTATGCACAGAAACATCCACAGATATCAGATGTCGAATTTGAACTTTGTATTATCGGATAAATTTCAGTCAAATTTTAGAGAAAACAAGTGAATGGACTTTCTAACTCTAACGTCGTATTTTTATTGCAGAAATAGTATAAGGCTTCGAATGCGCGAAAAGAACTAGATCAGATTAATACAGCCTTTAGTAGCAGTCTTAAAAATTAATATTTCATTTTTTTTCATTAAAAAATCGAAAGCTGTGGATTTTGATATGTCCCGATGTACCTTTCAAAAGCTTTCTCTTGCTGTGAAATGGTAACTATCAATGCCATGCACATCGGTATAATGGATGGTGATTGCCACGAGAGTATTCAAGGTTGTTCATCCCTTATTTCTTTGAAGACAAATTGTTTATTGAAGTAAATTAGTTTTTGATGTTATTGTGCAATGCAAAATACGGTACAGCCGTAGCTAGGTCACCATGTTCTTTCACAACCTATGCTGCTTTAGTCCCATAGGAGAATATACAATGGATTTATCACATCCTATATTTAGTTTCACATAACTATAAAATTGAATATTTTGCATCCTGCTTCAAGCACGAATAAACATTTGCTTCAAGGAAAACTAGCAGATTACGCTTAAGCAGTTTCTACATGAACAGTAGGTTAAACGTTGCAATCTTTGAGCAAATTGTTTTGAACAGTTTAGAAAGTATGGCTTTCTTTTGTGGAGCCATACCAAGAGACAAAGACTTCGTCTCTTGTGGACAATATTATTGTGGAATGTAGTCGGTTTCCAAAAAAATTAGGTTTATGAAAACACGAACAAGACATGATGTCCGCATAGTAAATCATGATTTATTTGTACATAGGCTTATTTTGTACTTTTCCAAGCTAGCCTGTATTTGGTTTTCGATAACATTAAACATGTTAAATGAGAAACATTGCTTTTGTCCCTGAAAATATAACCTGTCAATCATAAGTGTATGTCTTAGCGATCTCCATTTCAACATTTTAATTTTATAGCTTGTATCTCAACAACTGCAAAGCTGAGATCTTTTAGACGCAAATTGAATTTTATTCTTGTATTTTCAAGCTCTAAACTAGCCTTAACAAAGGCAACATTGAATATTGTCCTGAAGTTAATTTACCCCGAACGACATATGAAGACTAGTATTTTTACGACAAGAAATAAAATAGAACACTTTGTAAAACTCGCTTTTGAAGCTTCTCTTCTTAGTCGTATCGTTTCATAAATCCTCATTGTCTTAAAATTTGGTTATAAAGAAGAGGAAATAAAACCACTAACCTCTGCCTTTGACTAGGCTACACATCTTTTAGGTCTCTCTCTTTCCCTCTCTCTTCGTCTCTCTCTCTCTCTCTCTCTCTCTCTCTCTCTCTCTCTCTCTCTCTCTCTCTCTCTCTCTCTCTCTCTCTCTCTCTCTCTCTCTTTCTCTATCCTCACCCCCCCCTCCCCCCCCCCCCCCCCCACACACACATTGTGTATTTCGTCACTGCCATTACGTTGACCCGACTCGAATAATACGGCTGAATTGAATTATTACCTGTTTAAAAAGGGAAACAACCAGCCTCAAGTCTGACAGCCACTACAATTTATCTTCCTTCTTTTTCTATTCTTTTTTTTTCAGATTTATTGTCCTTTTTAATTTTAAAACTACAAGGACGTGATGGTGTCATTGAGTGGATTAGCCGCGATACAGGATAACTTCCTCATACTTTTTGGAGGATTTTATTTTTGTGGCTTGATATAACATAAGACAGCACTTTATTAATTGTTTTCAAGGGAAGTTTTAAAAATTACATTTTCATAAATACATAACCTTTAGTTATAAATAAAAAATAACTCACTTTACATTTAGAAAAAAAATCCATTTATATGATATAGATCATGATTTGAAAAAGATAAATAATTATAATTCATGTCAATATAATAAAGATTATTTTTAAAAAACTATTCAAGAACTATATCACATAGCAATCGATATGTAAATAACAAAAAAAATCCATTAACACATTTTTCAAATGTGACTATTATGAATTATCAAGCCACATATTCAGTAACCTTCTTTGTATAAATGGTCTGACAAGAAGTATATATTGGACGAAAGCCTCATTTAAAAGCATTCACAGGTTTTTTTCAAATTGAATGTTCGAATTGTTTGGGTTTTGATTGAAGAATCATTTACAGAGATGGGATTTCAACTGTAGATTCGAGCCTGTCGTTCATCAGCCGAGACCACTGTCATAAAGGAACAGGCTATTTGTATTTATGATTGAGAAACATGCCAAGACTTTACGAGTAATTACTTTTTTAGGAAGTTAATTTAGAAAAAAAGATTTTCACATCTTTTGTAGCAATGAATTGAAAAAAAAAGCTAATTTTGTTCAATTGTGAAAGGGCTTTAAATATAAGTATATTTAAATCCAAGTATACCTTTACGACTCAAAAGAATGCATCAAAGGTCAAAAGTTGCTCTAAAACAAATCAAATTCGCAGTGACATGCTATTTACAGATGCTCTTTGCAGATATTGATCTCGCTATTTTTGCAATGCCCTTTATAATTTTCTTTTTAAGAGAACAAAATTAGACCCTGCAAATTGAAAAATGTCGACGCAAGAAACAGGCCAATGTTAAATTGAACTGTATATGTGTTTTGCTGAAATTCTCCTAGAATAAGATTGTTATGAAAGTAGATTTCGGGATCACTAACGTCATACTGAAGTAAACAAACTCCAAGATACAAACACGTATCGTTGTAATACTATAGAATATTAGTAAAAGTTACAACTTTTGACGGGTTCATTAACTATCTCAAATATTTTCAAAGTAATCATTTTTATATAAACATATCAATATCCGCAACCCATACTTCCATTATTCGACATAAACTTTATAATATGTTTGCCATTTATCTCTGAAATCTTGTGATGAATCAAAACCACATACTGTATTGTGAAGCTATATTAATATCCGTTTATTATATCATAATCTCACCACAAATCTGCCTATCTGTTTATTTATCATATCAAAAGATATAATATTATCTAAAATGGGCGTGTATCAGAATGTTTTGTTTTGTTTTTTGGGCTCTTTCTGTCTTTGACTGTCTGTATGCTGCCCTCTCTCCCTCTCACTCACTCTCTCCCTCTCTCTCTCTCTCTCTCTCTCTCTCTCTGTCTGACTCTGTCTCTCCCTGTCTGTCTGTCTGTCTGTCTGTCTGTCTCTGTCTGTCTGTCTGTCTGTCTGTCTGTCTGTCTCTGTCT
>RQTK01000274.1:301528-316844 GCA_003991915.1 Elysia chlorotica | reverse complement strand
CCTCTCTCTCTCTCTCTCTCTCTCTCTCTCTCTCTCTCTCTCTCTCTCTATCTCCTCCAATCCTGACCTGGTCGTTGCTCACTGCATGCGCTAGACCCAGGCCATCAATCCCATTAGGAGTCTGAAGTGTCGGGAAATCCCACAAGTACCACACTACAGCTCCTCGTTACATCTAGAATCTCCGCAAGGCTTCCTTACACAACCCAAAAACTGCAAATGCGATTGGGGCTCAAATAAATCTTATTTAAAGTTGAAGTCGTAACAATCCTCAAACTTGAGGAAAAGAGAAATTGTAAACGCTGTTGTTGTTGTTTTGAATGTTTGTTGGTTTTCATAGTAAGCTGGAGGTGAAGAAGATATGGTGAAGATGATGTGAAGATTATGCCCTGATTAAAATATTTAGCACCGTGCACATCTCCCTTCCAGATCATTTAGAAATATTCAAACGCAAGATTTGATTGCAAACAGTTATTATGAATACTACAAAAAATGAAAAGTTACTAGTTTTCTTGTAAATCCAGATGTGATTCAGTATTAAAGTAAGAACACAAATTAAAACCTACATAATCTGTTTAGGTAAAGTCTTTTAAAGACCTTGCTTCGATTTATGTATGCCGTTTCATTTAAGAAAAATGTGGAATCGAAACAAAAGCAAAACGTAAAGAAAACCTACAAAACAACAAATACAGGTTGCATACTTCCACCATTGTCTCTGATGCCACTTAGCAAACTATAAACGAAAAAGAATGACAGGACAAATTAAGGAGAGAGGGATGATGGGAGCTGTCCAGAACTGTAGCCTACGCAGAGAGACTGATACTGTGATATACTTGGAAGTTACGTTTTGCAGGCATAAGAAATTTAACTTCTGACCAATTTTACCGCAAAGCACCCATCGTGAAAATTTACATCAGTGAAGCCATTAAAGGCGAAACGTGTACATGTATTTTTCTAACTCTAGTTGTGTTTGATTTATTGTGTCCCTCAGTTGCGAAGTTGTGCGTAATCCTCTCTTTATTATTACTACTACTACTTCTACTACTATTATAACTGCTGCTGCTGCTGCTGCTTCTTCTTCTACTATCACTACTACCTCATGCACCGCCACTTAATCGTGAGGTGAAAAAGGCTAGATCTCTATGTGTACACCTTTTGCACTTTTCAGAAAAATAGAAACACAAGTTTGGACCATTGCAGATTTATTACAAAGTCATTACTAATAAGGTTCCCTTTGTTTTTTAATCAGGCCACCAATCTCAACTGTTATTAATGATGATTATAATTCTGGTAAGATAGAAACTTTTCATTCAGTAAAGTAAATGTTAGTTTAAACAAAAAATCCAACTAGAATCTTTTAAATGTTGCTCCACGTAACTTACCATCACTGCCGTCTATGAAGACTGAACACCTTTAAATTTGATCTTGTGTTTGGTACCACCAAATATATAATTATATTTATTTACCGAATCTCAAAGACTCTCTTTGAAAACCGCGCCTTTCATCAATGTCATAATCTGAATGTTGACAAGTTCATAACCCCCCCCCCCTCCTTTTTTCCCTAGGTATCATTAAACCTTAAAAAAGGTTTAAAGCTCAATTTTAAAAAAATGTATTTTCCATATTATTTTCCTTTAATAAAACAGACGGACAAGGAGGCATGATTCTAATTATCCCGTAATTACCCTCAAGGAAAAAAAAATGTTACGTTGAAAGAAAGTGAAAAAAAATAATCTTAATCTTAGCGTTTTTTTTTTGTTACGGTGAGCCTAGGGCAATCCATAAACACACACACACACACGCACACACACACACACACTCACACACAAGGCGACTTCAATCACAAAAAGTACTTTAACGATTTTCATTTTGTATTTTTTTTGGTCAACCTCTCCTCTCCAGAAATGACTTGGTTTTATGGGCGATAAAAATAAAGCGGTTCTGACTCGCCGCTGTGTGGATGAACTTGGAGAAAAAGAAAAAAAGAAATGGTTTTGATAGTGTTAGACCTCGAGTCTCCCGGGGTCTTCTCCCATTTCCTGACCTTTTCCTGTCACTTTTACCTTCTCATGTCTCTGTCTCTTCCAGTCCCAATGTCTCTGTCTCTAGCTGTATCTCTCTCTCTCTCTCTCTCTCTCTCTCTCTCTCTCTCTCTCTCTTTCTCTGTCTATTTCTTTATCTGCCTTAGTTAACCTGTCTCTCTGTCTGCCCGTAACATCGCTTGTTTTCTTTCCTGTTTTACCCGTTCTCTCTGTATTTCTAACCTTCCTATCTTCCCATAAAATAGTTTTTTTTTCTTCAATCTCATTCATTCGATCTGTCAGTCTGTCCAAAACCTCTGAACCTGTTTGATTGTATGTCTGAATTTCTGTCTATCTGTCTGTCTGTCTGTCTGTCTGTCTGTCTGTCTGTCTGTCTGTCTGTCTGTTTATCTGTATGTCTGTCTGTCTGTCTGTCTGTCTGTCTGTTTGTCTGTCTTTTTCTCTTTCTGTGCGACTATCTGTTCCCCAGTCTGTCCCTCATTTTCTCCCTCTCTATCTCTATCTCTCTCTCTCTCTCTTTTCTCTCTCTCTCTCTCTCTCTCTCTCTCTCTTGTCTTCTCTAACTCACTCTTCCCTCTCAAGCCTTCAATCTCCACTGGCCTTCCCCACTTCACCACTTTCTTTCGCTTGCTCCTCTTCTCTCCCTCTCTCTCTCCCCCCCTCTCTCTCTCTCTCTTTCTCTCTCTCTCTCTCTCTCTCTCTCTCTCTCTCTCTCTCTCTCTCTCTCTCTCTCTCTTTCCCCCCCGTCTGCGCCTCCCTGCGTCAGTTCCGTCAACCGGTTCGCCCGGCTGTGTGGAGGCCGAATATAGATTACTGCCGCCACTCTAATGCCAGCCTTCCTAGCATCGCCCAGTCTGATACAGGGGCCGAGAAATTGGACAGAGCTGCCCACATAGAGAGGGGACGCTTTATCGCCGCATTCGATCTTCGTCCCATTCATAATATTATCATTGAGTGTGTGTTTCCAGACCAAGGTAGAGAAACACAGAGGTTAGACAAAAAGAAACGAATCAGTGGAGAGCTGAGATAGATGATTTAGATATTGCACGACAAGGTAAAAAAAAGGGGAGTCATTGGCACGATTGAAATCAAGGAAGGATAGACGGATGAGGATGGTTGGGAAAATAAAATAAAAGGGGGAGATACAGAAAGAGAGAGAGAGAGAGAGAGAGAGAGAGAGAGAGAGAGAGGGAGCGAGAGAGAGAGAGAGAGAGACAGACAGACAGACAGACAGACAGACAGACAGAGAGTGGTTGAGAGAAAAAGAACGAAAAATATGTTGAAACAAATACGTTAAAACAAGGTTTAATATAATGATGATGACGATTATAGTAATGAAAATGATGATGACGATAATCGTTTTGCTGATGATGATAGTGATGATAATGGTGATGATGATGATGATGATGATGATGATGATGATGATGATGATGATGATGATGATGATGATGATGATGATGATGATGATGATGATGATGATGATGATGATGATGATGATGATGATGATGATGATGATGATGATGATGATGATGATGATGACAATTGTGATAATTGTGGTGAGAATGACAAACACAAATGTTTTTAAATAAGGAACCACTATGTTACCCTGGAGTGCAATTTGGCTCATTTAGATAGCGGGTTGGCCTCATAAGCGCCAGACCGCGGGTTCAATTTCAGCTGGTGCTCCCATTTCCGTCCAGAATACTTTAGGAATGATTTAAGACGTAAAACTAATTATTGCTTTTTTTTTTTTTTACCCATTATTGTTTATTCGTTATTCGGATCGAAAACATTTTCCAATACTACAAGAGGGAATTGTTATGGTAAAAGTGCCTCTACTGATATCGAGGGCAATAGTTCTTTTTTATAACAATTTACATTCGACTTAATTTTATTTAATCAGTATAAAAAGAAATGCATATTGAAAAAAAAAGCAGCAACAATATTCGTACTGGATCAGGTACAAACAGTAGTATTTTAAATCATGTTGTAACAGCAATATAAATATATTCATGCTTAGTAAAACACAAAGGATAAAACCATTCCAACCCCCCTCCCCTTTGTCTCTCTCTCTCTCTCTCTCTCTCTCTCTCTCTGTCTCTCCGTCTCTGACTCTGTCAGATAGTTAAGCCCGCATTACACCGAGAACTTCCATATTTCCTATTAAATCATAATGCATGCAGGTTATTGTCTGTTGCAGAGAGTACACATAAGCCAACCCCCATTACATAGATTACACATATGTGTCCCCCATTATATCGAGTAAACATAGGTGAGCCTCCATTACATAGAGCACACATGGATGGGCCCCCGTTACATGAAGTACCAATGGGTGTGCCCCCATTGCATAGTGCACACAATGGTTCGCACACATTACATAGAGTAC
This sequence comes from Elysia chlorotica, assembly GCA_003991915.1. Classification (NCBI taxonomy): domain Eukaryota; kingdom Metazoa; phylum Mollusca; class Gastropoda; family Plakobranchidae; genus Elysia; species Elysia chlorotica. The sequence goes on along the minus strand of RQTK01000274.1, from coordinate 312,419 downwards.
ACATGGGTGAGTAGACATTACATCGTGTACACATAGGTGAACCCCCATTACATAGAGTACACGTGGGTGAGTACACATTACATAGAGTACACATGGGTGAGTACACATTACATTGAACATACGTGGATGGACCCCCACCATATCGAGTACACATAGGTAAGCCCCCATTACATAGAGTACACAATGGTTCGCACACATTACATAGTGTTCACATGGGTGAGTACACATTACACCGGGTACACATATGTGAGTCCCCCTTACATAGAGTACACATAGCTGAGCACCCATTGTATAGAGTACACATGGGTGAGTACACATTACACCGGGTACACATAGGTGAGTCCCCCTTACATAGAGTACACATGGGTAAGCCCCCATTACATGGAGTACACATCGTTGAGTACACATTACATCGGGTACACATATTTGAGCCTCCAAAACATCGAGTAGACATATTTTTTTTTCTAATTAAATCAAGTACGTCATGTGATTCTCTATTGATTAGGTAAGACTATATTATTACATCGTGTACACATACTTAAGCCCTAATTACCCCGAGTACTCATAGTGAGCCCTTATTACATCCACTACCCATTTTCGAACCTTTAATGTACCAGCTTCACATATTTGAACTTCAATTTCATCGACTACACATATTTTAGTCTCCACTTTATCGAGTCCACTTAGGTGACCCCCCCCCCCAAAAAAAAAAAAAAAAAAAAATAAAAAAAATACATCGAGTTCACATAGGGGACATCCCAATCCATCGAAAGCACACATTTAGGGTCCTATTAAATTATATCACATTTAGCTTTATGTCTATTACATCGAGTACTCATAGGTCAGCCCCCATGACATCGAGTCCATACATGCCACCCCCCATAATATTGATTCCTCATAGGTGACTACACCCCCACACCCCCACACCCCCATTTTTTATTGAGTACACATAAGTGAGCCCCCCATTACATTGGGTATACATATTTGAGCACCCATTACTTTAAGTACATTTAGGTAAGCCCCGATTACATCGAGTACTACACATCGAAGAACTCTATTTATATCAATTAAACATCGCTGATGACCCATCTGCCATTGGTGCATATTGGATGCGAATCGCCCATGTTTGATTCTCAATCTGTTAGTAACAACACCGTTCTTGGGTTATGATTTTTTTGTCGTGTTTCGTATGCGCATAGATATCTCCCAATGTTGTTTTATTTGCCCATTCGTATCTTTCTAATTCTGTAATGTTGAATAACACGATGGATTAATTTATTTCAAATAACGCTATACATAATTATAGTCCATCTATCTTTCTCTATCTATCCATGTATCTACATAATTACCTATATATCTATATTTCTGTCACTCTCTCTATCTCTCTTTCTATTTTTAAATCTATGTTTGTCTGTCAGTCTGTCTATTTGTCTGTCTGTCTGTCTGTCTGTCTGTCTGTCTGTCTGTCTTTCTGTCTGTCTGTCTGTCTGTCTGTCTGTCTGTCTGTCTGTCTGTCGTCGTATGTCTGTCTATCTATCTATCTATCTATCTATTTTTTATCCACTTATCTCAAAATCGACCTATCCAAAAGTGATATATGTTTCTATACGTGGATATATGTCTATTTATTTGACTGAAAACATTAACAAATCCATAATCTTTGCTTCTTATGATATATCATGGAGAGTATGTAGTCCAATTTTTAAAAAATAGAGACGGAAGTCACGGACGACAGCTGTATATGTAGTTGTGATGTAAATTGCATGAATGAGTGAAATAATCAGAAGAAAATCAGAAGAACGGGACATGACGATCCTCTTCGTGCTCTTGCATCCATCCTGCATACCCAAAGTCTCCGAACGCCGTATTTTATGCTATTTACTGGATAAAGTTAAGGTAAAAGTTGCCAATAGCCTTTCCGTGTTGGACTATTCCGTTGATAGAAGCAATGCATCAACGAATTAGGTGTCTATTGGAAGAATCAAAGGCATTTTTTATGTCAGTGGTTTTACGAAAAAACGTAACATGGAAGGATGTATCGCAAAGTGTAAGATGGACTTTACAGTGATGTTAATGATATTAAAGTCTGGCATTTTTTGTTTTAATAAAAAGGATAGTTGTAGTGTGAGGACCTGCGCTTTTTTATATCGAAATTTGTATTAGTGCGTCTAGCAGCTATCTTATATGTACATTTTCGTGGAGTCGTGGAAGCATGGTTGAACACAAAATTTCATGTTCACACGGTAGACTTCGATTCTTTCTTAGCTTGCAAGTTTTTTTTTTCTATTAAAAAAGATACTGCTGTTTAGAAGGTTCCGCCAACCCAGGCCAACTAACCTAAATACGGTGACTTGTAATCGAGAGGTACACAGTGCTTAGTGACTCATTGTTTGTAATTAATGCATTTATAATATCAGACGATCTCCTACTTTGTTTTTTCTTCCACGTATTGATACTGATTCATTCAAAAAGAAAATAGTGCAGGTTATTAAGGCATTATTATACCAAAATAAAACCAAAGGGACGCGTTGAACAGAAGAGACCATTCAATATTCTCAGACAGTTAGGGCAAGCTGTGTCTAGTTTTATAAGGACGTTTCTTCTTCCGTGTTTATCCCTGTTACCTGCAGGCATATGCGGTGTTTCGTTCATAATCATTTCCAACTGACCAATTCACGCCCGGTTTACTTAAAAGAAAGGAAAACAGTATAGACCATCTTAACCACGAAAGTAATTATTTCCTCTTAACTTGCACTGTAGTAGAACCTTGTTATAATATCACTAAACGTAATTGAGCACTATTGTTAATTTTATTATTATTATTATTATTATTATTATTATTATCTTCATTGTTATTAAAATGAAATTTTATGGTCTGAATTAATAGCAACTATATCAAAAGTATAACGGATTCCAGAGCGTTTATGTTCCTGCAAATTATTTCAAATAGTTTCGTTTCCAAAGTCAACTAAATAACAGTAAAACAGTAAAAGTACACGAACTTATAAAGTTTATTAATGAATATAAATTTGTAGAGTGACTTGTTGACAGCAATAACTTAACTTAGTGCATCCTTTAAAACAGGGAATACGTTTAAATGAGAAATCTACATCCTGTCATAAGAAAAAGATTAAATTGAAAGGAAAACAGATGACGCTAATCCGTTGTCTGCGTTTGTCGGTTTTTCTCTAGTTTTACATTTCCTCTCCGGGCTATAATTTCGTGTTAAAGGGAAATTAATCCAGAGTATCTTGATAATGCTCTAATCAATATTTTCAATCTCAGGACTAGCCTATGATTTTAGACTTTAAAAGCCTTTCATTTTAGGGGTGACGTAGGTTTAATGTTCACACTTCAAGTGTAACACGATGCATACAACATTTAGAGGAAAAAATTAAGAAAATACGTATAAGAAAAAAAGGGGGAGGGAGATAATTAGAAATATGCATGTACAATAAATTTTAAGAATTATTTTTATTTTTAAGCATGACAGTGTAGAAAATAAAAAGGAATAGGGAAAGTAAGTATCGAGGAAGGAGAGAAATTAAGTGAAAAAAGGCAAAGAATTTACAAAAGGCTATTGCTGGAGATATCAGTCGAACAGTCGAATTAACACATTAGCTTGAAAAGAAAATGTTTCAATGTTCCAAAAATATTTCACAGTTGTTCTTTCTTTGATTTGAATTGTCAGCACAGTGTAACACGAACTGTTTGTGTTATTTTTTGACACAAAAAATAACTGAATTTTTTAGTTCACAATAATTAACCACAGGTTACTTTGCTTTCTGGAAAAATAATCTTCTTCTAAACATTATTCTGCGAAAAACAATATTTACACCAAGAAACGAAATCCCTAGGTATTCATAAACAGGTGACTTTTTTTTATAAAGAAAAAAAATACACAAAATAAAACCTGTTGCTATATTTTATAACAGCAAGAAGAGACAAACTATAAAAAGCTAACTTGATTTTTTTAAAATAAAGAAACCAAATTCTTCAAAAGTAAATCCGTATAAAAAAACCATGAGCTTGTTCATTTAGAAAGGTTTATTTATAATCCATGCCTACGGCCACCCTGATTTCTCATTTCTTAGCTGCTTTTTTTTTTATTATCAATGCTAGATTTCTGGTGTTCCAAAATCCATAATGTACGGGCCGTTTGGTAGATTAAATATGATGTGTGCCCTGTAGGAAATTGGTCCTTGGATAAATTCTTTTCGGCTTATATATTTCTCAGAGAGAATCAGAATGCCCAAGGCCGGATAAGTCATATCAACTTACGTTGCTGATGTTTTTTGGAGTGCAAGCCTCGAGACCTTTAAAAAAGATCTGAAGAGTCATCTTTTCAAACGTGTTTTCAGTTCTTAAGTTCCTATTTTACTTGTTTTTACCTGTCGGTCTTTTACGCTAGTTTTTAAATCTTGCATCTGTCTGTGCATAATTAGTATCGGTTTTAAATGGTAGCGCTTTTGTTTACCTGTGACTCTCGTGACAGAGATAAGGTTTCAATTTTAATTCATTAATTTTTGTTCATTTATGGTTGCATACTATTACGCAGCTTTACAGTGTTGCATTTTATATCATTTTTATTATATTCTTTCTGATAATGAGTATATGCTGCATACTATTTACGTCTACATTTCTTCTTATGTATATTGTTTGGTTAAGATTTAACTTTTAATATTTAATTTTTAATTGCATGCTGATTGATATGATGTATGCGTATTTAGTGTATCCACTGTAAAGCGCTTTGAGATTTTTTAAAATATTCTGAAAATGGAAAGCGCTAAATAAATGTAATTTATTATTATTATTATAATATAGATGGTTATTAATATAGAAAAATAGAAAGAGTGGAGAGTCTAAAAAAAAATAAGGACGGAGAGAACAAAGACAGAGAGATGGATAGATAGATAGATAGATAGATAGATAGATAGATAGATAGATAGATAGATAGATAGATAGATAGATAGATAGATAGATAGATAGATAGATAGATAGATAGATAGATAGATAGATAGATAGATAGATAGATAGATAGATAGATATAAAGTACATAAATAGAGACATAGGCATTCAGAAAAAAATATGATGGGAGAAGCAGACGCATATACAGACAAATAATCATTTCCACACGACCTACAAAAGTAAATAAAATTAAGTCAAAACAGACAGAGACAAAAACAGACATAAAACCAAAATTACATAGAAACCTAAACACCAACCAGCAAAAAAACAACAACTCATAAACACAGCAGCCTAAGCGGCAATCACAATCCAATGTTACCCCACTCGTTGAAGAATCAATACTAAAGGGCATTAATGCGAACTGTCCATGGATATAAAAAATAGATTCGGAAGTCAACTGGGCTGGAAACGGCATTTTCGTTTCATTTTTATTAATTTTTATCGGAAATTATATTCCCTAGACCTCTGAGAGCGCCGGTCGTAAATGAAACGAGGGTCTTATAGTTACGAAAATGCGAAATCGAGAGAGCGTAGAGGATGGAATCGCTGATCGAATCAATGAACTGTCTGTGACGGTTTGATTTAGCCGGAGACCCCTGAGCCCATAGACGTTGTGGTTTTTTTTAGAGGACTCTCATAATTTGTACCCTCATACAAAAGAAGATGTAATAGCTTGGAAAATACAGCTATCAGTATTTTTAAACCTAGATTGAATTATTTATTTATTTTTTAAATTTAAAAAAAAAATATATATAAACCCTTCTCTCTCTCTCTCTTTCTCTCTTTCTCTCTCTCTCTCTCTTTCTCTCTTTCTCTCTCTTCATTTCTTCGTTTAATCAGCATTTTAAGGACGAACAAATTACCACTCTCATCAGCCTGCCATTCATGATGGAAAGAATGCGCTATTCTAATTTTCTTTTCATTCTCATACTCCTTTACTAGCAAATGTACACGAGAAGTCGACAAGTACTCACACAGTGAATTCAAAAGATAGAAATCATAAAGCTTGGTCATTTGGTTCGCGCCCCTCAAAGCTGATTGGTTGTTATTTTAAGTATTATGGCTGAGATAGTTGTCCTTATTACTATAATTTTTTTTTCTCTTTTCGGCGCCACTAACCCTTGTCAAAGTCAACAACTTTCTAGTTTTTTTTTACAACTTGTTGCAAATCTATGACCCAGGACCCAGACTAACGGAAGTTTTTAAAGGTAAAAATTACACTTAGTCATGGGGTTTGGAATTATAGCATGATGATGATGATGATGATGATGATGATGATGATGATGATGATGATGATGATGATGATGATGATGATGATGATGATGATGATGATGATGATGATGATGATGATGATGATGATGATGATGATGATGATGATGATGATGATGATGATGATGGCCGCCGCTTGCCCTGGACTGTCGCGCCGTAGATCCGCGGTTCGAATCCCAGCTGCTGTTGCCCGCCTTTCCATAACATTTCTGTAGCTAGGAGAAATATAAAAACAACAACAACAGCAACAACAACCAAATTGGCAAATTAATCGCATTACTGCAATTAACATGACCATGATAAACTTTTTTTTAGAATGGTTATACAGACTATGTTATTTAGCTTAAGTAAAGAGCTTGATTCCATACCTTCGAAAGCATTGGATTTCAAATTTGTAAAATAATATATAACTTAACCAACAACGTAACTTTAACAGAATATGTAGTATTATTTCAGGCGTTTTGTGAAGAACAGCGACTTTGCTTTTGTCTAACTAATTTTTTTCAGCAGTTCATTCCGTGTGTCTGTGTCAGCTTCTATAACGAGGCTAAAGTCACATTTAGTGAAATCCTAATGGAGAAAATTTGGCGATTAGTGAAGAGGATCCGGGATTTAGAAAGTAGAAAAGATTGTTTTGGCGTTGCGGAAAAAGAAGAAAGGCGGAAACTTTTGAAAATTGTGGACAAAATAAAAGAAAAAATCTTTATCTAAGACAACTGTCGTCTTTTCTGCCTATTTCCTTTATAATTTCTTTTTTCTTTTTTTTTTGTCAAAGAAAATAATGGTCAGAACTATTTCCAGTAATTAGGTGTCCGAGAGGCTGACCAGGGGTCTAGTCTCAGACTAATTCAATTTGTGCGCCCCTTAACTCTGCCTTCTCTTTTACAAAAGGGTATTGGCCGCCAAGTAGAAGGATATCCCCGGAGCCCGTCTCGCGACTCTTAGCGCTGACTGCTAGGACCCGGACCTAGGTCTAGGGCCTGGCAACCTGATAACATAAAAAGCGGATTTGTAGGTTTTTGCGAACATTTTCTTGTAGAAGTGTATACAGTTTGGTCGGTCGTTGGGGTTGGCAGGACATGGAGTCTTCGCACTTGCCTGGATCGTTGTGGGAGAGAGAGAGAGAGAGAGAGAGAGAGAGAGAGAGAGAGAGAGAGAGAGAGAGAGAGAGAGAGAGAGAGAGAGAGAGGGGGACAAAAATAAAACGCCTCCGATGGGGGGTGGGGGGGGGGAGCAGGCAGGGGAACCGAAACGATTTTGACGGGGGAGGGCAAGGAGAGATAGACACACACACAGAATACACTCACACAAAGACAGAGAGGCAGAAAGAGAGATAAATGATGGGGGAAGGCGGGGAAGCGAAGTGATTTTAATGATGAAGGGCATGGGAAGAGAGAGAGGCATAGAAAGAGACAGAGAGAGACACACACACAGAAGAGGAGAAATGACTGGTGAAGGCAGGAAGAGTGACATTATTTTAATGGGGTTGAGCAGAGGGAAAGGGAGACAGATATAGACGAGACCAATGCTTTGTTGCATGCGAAAGAAAATACAAAAAGTAAACTATTAACCGAAAGAAACGCGGAAGGATATGTATAAAAGATATTGTTAGGAAATTAAAAAAGAAAACGTTTTACATAACACATTATTATGACATAAAACATATAAAATACATTGACACAAAAATGGAATTTTATAATGATTCTGTGTTTGATATTGCTTTTTCTAAGCTGTTAATGTGATAGAACCAGGTAGAGTCGGGAGGCCAGTTGGTTGGGTTCTCAACGTCCGCCGTAAGCAGCTAGGCTGAACCTGTGTTTGATATTGATATTGCTTTTTCTAAGCTGTTAATATGATAGAACCAGGTAGAGTCGGGAGGCCAGTTGGTTGGGTTCTCAACGTCCGCCGTAAGCAGTTAGGCTGAACCGCGCACGGGTTGTCTCGGGACTCATATCCGGATTCGATCCTTTTTAAGATTCCGGAATAAGATATGGTTGTAGTAGAGTTGGTTTACCGTCCAACATCAGCACCATATAGTCTATATTGCGGACGGGCCCCAAGACTGACGTATGACAATTTTATGTGCTACCACACATGAGGCAGTTCGGGGATACCTTGACTTTTGTCTCATACGTTCACATTAAACTGACACCGACCCAACCAGTAGGGGGCGAAATCATGCGTCGGAAGCCAATGTTCTCATTTGTTCTCCCCCAGGGCCAACGAGCCACCTCAAAATCGGCAGAAGGTTGAAGATAACAAGCATAGATTTTAAGAAACGGCTGTATAGATCTAGGTGAAAAAAAACTAATAGTGAGGAAGGTAAAAACTTTTAGTGCAGAAACCTTAACATGAGGGAGGCAAAGATTGAGAGAATCAGAGAGAGAGAGAGAGAGAGAGAGAGAGAGAGATAGAGAGAGAGAGGTAGAGAAGGAGAAATAGAGACCCAGAGGGGGGTGGAGTAATAGAAAGCAAAGTACAGCATACTGTATACAGAGTCATATAGAAGTGCTTACTTATGTATACTTGAGGGGCTAAGGAATAAGCACACGCTGAAAAAACATAAAACTGTCCGATCATAATACTGAAATATTAATCTTACTTAGTCTGCAAATACATTTATATTCTACAAAAAACGACTCGTTTATGAAATCAACAAAATCCATTAATTTATTAATTCTACAAAAATTTATTTATCAATTCTACCCAAAAAAATTATATTTTTTATTAAATCTACCACTATTAAATTCTCTTAAAATCAAAACAACACTTTTCAAATTGAAAGATGCCACCCAGCGCCTTCTTCTTCTTCTCCATCTTTATCTTCTATCTCCTCGTCCCCGTCCACCTTACATTCTGGCGGTTCCAATCCCACGACAGTATGGGTAAATTGCCCTTTCCCCGGAGACCTGGACCAGGCATTTAGGTCGAGTGGCCATTACCCGAATCGATGACCTGTCTGTTGCAGCTTGCTATAAAGTCGACCATGAGACCAGGATTTGGTTGGAGATCTATTGAGCCTCAGATCTCGCCGTTAGTCTAGTACGTAAGCTTGACATCGTGGGACAGTCTGTCTCGATCTTCACCTTACGTCCAGTCTCCTCCCTTGGTTTAAATTATGTTCTTGAAGTTAGATTTTGTCTCCCGCCCTTGGTTTAAATATTGTTCTTCAAGTTAAATCTATTCATTCCACCATTTAGCCTGATTCGTTCTTCACGCTACGTCTTGTGCCCTAAAAATACACCGATTCTTCCGCCCTTGATTTAGATATTGTTCTTCAAGTTACATCTATTCATTCCATTTTTTAGTTTGATTTTATGACAGCCTGATTCATTCTTTACGTTGCGTCTTTTAGATAAATCGAGTCTCATGCCTTTGTTTAAATTTTGTTCCTAAAATTACATCTTATCTCCCGCCTTTGGTTTAAATTTGCCCTTTAAGTAACATCTATTCTTCGGCCCTTGGTTTAAATTAATTTTTTGTCCTTAAAGTTACCCTTTTTATTCCACCATTTGTATAGATTTTGCTTTAGAAGTTAATATGTTCTTCCGCCTTTATTTTAAGTTAAGGACTGTGTGCTTCGTTCTTCACGTTGCACCTAATCCTCCGATCTTGGTTTAGATTTTGTTTCTAAAGATACATCTATTCTTCCGCTCTTGGTTTGAATGTTGTTCTCAAAGTTACATCTTGTATTCGGTCCTTGGTTTAAATTTTTCTGAAGTTTATATCTTATTCTTCGGTCCTTAGCTATTCCACTTGTGCAGGTCTGCCATTTCGTGTAGTGAAACGTAGTTAGAATTATGTATGGTACCAAAGCATTATGTTTCGTATGAATCTCCTGCCAGTAAATATTGGACTCATCATGATTCTCTAATAAACAATGCGTCTATCGGATTAGTTCCCAGAATCCCAGCCTTCGTGGAAGTTGTAAATTTGTCCGATACTCGAGCGTTGAAGGTACTGGGGAACAACAGAAAGAGAGAGAGAAAGAGAGATAGATAGATAGAGACAGACGGACAGACAGAGGGAGAGACAAAGAGATAGACAGACAGGGATAGGGGCAGCCAGACAAACAGACAGACAGACAGACAGACAGACAGACAGACAGACAGACAAACAGACAGACAGACAGACAGAGACACAAAGAGAGACTAACTAAAAGAGGCAGGTAGGCTGACAGACAGACGCACAGGAAAGCAAACAGACATACATTCAGACAGACAGACAACCAGAGAGACAGACAGATAGACATAGACAGAGTGAAAGATGGACTGATAAGCGTATAGACAAAGCTAAAGAGAGGGACAAAGAAAGTGAGGGATAAAAAAGCGGCTAGGGAGAGAGTACAAAAAGGTCGAATTCCCCTGCAGGCAGTATTGTTACATCTCGCTCCTGGTTAAATCATTGTCACTATAATACGATCGGCTGAGATACAAGTTCTGGTAACCCCGCCCTGTTCTGTGTTATAGCACGTACAAAAAATGTTAGATGTCAGACTCGGTGCAATCTTCCAGATAGCCAAGTTATTCACGATGGGCTTTTAGACACTGGCCAACAAAGCAACGAACGAACGAAAGAACGAGTAAATACGGGTAATGGAAAAAGACAATGAAACGAAGGAGGTGCGTAGGAAAAACAAAACAAAAGGGGGGAG
>RQTK01000274.1:286489-301257 GCA_003991915.1 Elysia chlorotica | reverse complement strand
ATTATTATTATTATTATTATTATTATTATTAATATCATCCTTCTCCTCATCATCATTGTATTGAACAAATAATTACGCGAAATAATGACATAGGCTTTCGAAATCGCTGTGAGATAGTCTTACTTTTCCTGTTAAATTATTATTAAAAAAATTTTTTTTTAATCAAGATTATGTTATTTATTGTAAGTGAACGCGAATCTTCTTGACACTGTGTCCAAAATGAAACACGCCAAAATAATGTAAAAGAAAAAAAACACCGACACCTAAATTTAGGATAGTCGTCTATTTTGTTAAAAAAAAGTAAGCGAATTACAAGTAACAATTGTTGCGATGTGTAAGATGTCGGTGTAATTGATTTGTCATGTGAGTCCCTAGCGATCTGTAAAACTATTGTGGCATGGGCGATACTGCTCACTCAGCTGTGTAATGTAATTCATTTGCTGAAAGTAACGGCGATTGCCCTAGTGGCGCCATACTTAATCATCTTTAAAACAAGCACATTTTTACATTTTCAAGGCAGAAAGCATTTATTTAAAAACAAACTTAATGAGATGTGTGGTAGCCTTGGCACGGACTGTATTCACACACACACGCGAAAAAAATATAGAGAAATAAAAACAAAAAGGGGAGAATTATTGTTACTAAAGTATGGAGAGAGAGAGAGAGAGAGGAGGGAGAGAGAGAGAGAGAGAAAAAGAGCAACAGACAGAAAAAGAAACAAAGATGCAGACAGGAAAAGAGACAGAGATAGAGTGAGTGAGATAGAGAGAGTAACTTTTTATGATCACAATAATTAATAAAGTGGCAAGCCTGCCTTTGTCTCTAGAGGCAAAATCTTATTGAATGAAATTTCGGTATATTGTATATCGAATAAAGTTCCAGTGTCCTCGGAATATTATGGAAAAAGGCAGGCCTATATAGTTAGTTAAGTAGTAAAGTCTTTGGACATAGAGTCGAAATTCCTGAGTTCAAAATCTAAAGATCACTCTGGTGTAGTGATTTTGGTACCCATTTGTCTGTCAATATTTTAAGTGTGCATTTGGAAAACGTTATGTTGTGATAGAACGATCCTTGTTTACTATAATTATGTTGATTAGATAAACGCCAATGCGTGTTATTTCTATTATATCTTTACTACGGGTGGTTTAGAGTGTGATTGTGTGAGAGGGGACTTAATTTATTGGCAATGCGCAGGGTTTCTATTCGGGATGTCCCCAGTTCAGCCAGACGGTTGGACAGTTTAGCCTGACTTCTCCCCTACTGGTTGGATGGGTGTCAATATAATACAGACTTTGCGGTGCACACGACGATAACGGATTACATAATCAAGCCCCTTAGGCATACAGTTTCCTGATCGCTCATTGGCTCAGTAAATCTATGGAAGTTCTGCGATTGGACGCCGTTGCAGATTCATTTCAAGGCGTCATATTATTATGTGATCGTCTGAAATAGACGCCCTGGGATCCAGCCGCGATATAGTCCAGCTGCTGAAGTTTGACGTCTTTAATGAGTCTGTGTTACCACTATGTATAGTATGTAATCGCTTGACTGTAGTCACTGACACCACTGAAGTCACTGCAGTTACTGTAGTCACTGGAATCACTGTAGTCACTGTAGTCACTGAAGTCACTGTAGTCACTGTAGTCACTGAAACCACTGTAGTCACTGTAGTCACTGAAGTCACTGTAGTCACTGTAGTCACTGGAATCATTGGAGTGACTGTAGTTACTGTAGTCACTGAAGTCATTGATATCCCCTGTAGTCAGTGTGCTATACAGCCTCGGGCTTTAAGGAATAGCTGGCCTTACTTTAAAAAATCACACCTGTATGTATTTAATTTCGCCCTCTTTCTCTGTAACTCTGCACTTAAAGAGTCGATATTTAGCAGCTTTAGATACATTCTGCCGTGATCCCTCCGTAAGAACTTCCAACATTATCCATAAAAAGCGTATGTGTGCGCGTTTTCTTAGACTTGTTTGTTTAAATCCATACACTTCGATGGGTGTCAAAGTTAGCAGATCTCGTATCCTCCCCTACCCACCCCAACCCCAACACCACCCGCTTTCTTGAATTCCGGGGAGAGCAAAATTGCTTGCGGATGTGCAATTTGGCTCCTTCAGTAGTGGGTTAATGACCTCGTTGTCCAATCATGTTGAGGGCAAATAAAAAAAAAACCGCCAAAGGGTAAGCCTGGTGAGCAATCCCCGGGTTTAGAGCTCTCGGTTCATTAGTGGTGGTTTGTTTGGTGAGGGTGGGGTCGGGGTTTGAAGTTCAGAGAATCGAAAGTTGTCGCGGTAGCAAAAAAACACTTGGATTAATATAACGGCTCTATAAATCTAGACGTGGGTCTGAGATACTAGTAAATAACAAATAAGAAAAAGTACGCGTAGACCAGAACCTACGCTTTATGGTACTACTGTACTCTATACACTTGGTAATGAGTGTCTCAGTGGATTTTTTTAGTAATAAAAATGTTAGAGATATTTAGGTCACGATGAATGATTTATATCTACTACGATAAGAATAGCCGTAAAACTGTTAAGCAGTAATAAAACTGTGCTTTCATAAATGTAAAAATAAAAATGAATACGCAGGTTATAATAAAAACCAATATTATGGTGAAGATGATTATAACGATGTTAGGGATGAAGAGGAGGAAGGAGGAGAAATGCAAACGTAATGTTGTTAGTACACGTACAAGTTAAACTTCTAAAAAATTAATAGTAACTTAACCTAAAAATGATCCGCACGATCCGTGCGTCTCCACGACGGTTGAAATTAATAAAATGATAAAGGGAAAGTAAAACAGAAGGAAATAGAACTTATGAAGGAATAATTGTCATGAGCCTAGACATAATTAACCAATCCTAAGCATTTCCTAGCCCCAACATTGCAAAATGCGGATAATTTGGACTTCATTCTGAGGATCTTTGGACTATGTGTATGGGTGACTAGAGTCTGTGACTTTCAGGCGTAGCAGCTTTGATCGGTAGCTTACTTGGTGTTTTAGAGATATGAGGTGGCTGCTTAAGTGGTAGAGCGTGCGTCTACAAATCAAAGGACCCTGTTTTGTTGCACAATCAGGCAATATTTTTTTGTCGGATTTTGGTCAGAATCAGTACGATGTGACTGGCTGAGACAGAAGTTCTGATATCCCTTAATGTCTCCGTATGAGAGCATGTAAATTTATCAGACTTTAGTCTTGGGATCCTTAGCGGTATAGCCAGGTCAATAACCATGGCCGTGCTCTCGTTTTTCACGGTCACTCAATTACGACATAGCATCATCAATAATCCAGGATTAGCACACAAAAAAGGTTTCTCCGAATTCGTTGGAAAGAGTTCGCAATAATTTGGGATGGAGCCCTATCACATTTTAGCCGCTTTGATTGTTCCATCTAACAGAGAGTTAAACTCATAGAACAAAATTAATGAGCTTTTGGCCGCCCACGGGGTGAAAGCCGAAAGCTGATGAGTGCATATCAGACAACACACAGATTGCCCTGAGTCCCGATGTATTTTAATGTATTCAGTGCAATGGAGAGTGTTTTTTCCATTGAACACCGATGGGTAATGAATTGTGTTGAACCATTCTGTGTTTTATCAAGTAAAACACGTGTGGCGTCATGGCTTTTTTCTCTCGTTGATGAAGCATTTCGCAATAACAAACTTTTAGAATCTCTTTGATCACACCAGCGTTTTTTTCCTATGCTTATAATCCCTTTTCTAATTTATTTGTTTTTTATTCGGCCTGAGTTACGATCATACTAACGTTTCATCAGTGCTCCCGATGTGCTAGAGTTCAAGCAAGATGTGATGGTACCCTGTCTGGATGTACAATCATTTTCTTTTTTTTAATTTTGAAAAGCCCTTTGCCTTCAAATGAATCGAAAAATAAATCTCAAGAACAGCATAAATCATAAGAACAAGTTTTTTAATCCCTGGAGATTAATTTATCCTTCAGTCTCGCCATTTCGCATGAATTCAAATTTTCGTTTCATGTTTTTTTGTTTGTTATGTTTTATCCTATTTGAATCTTTCACTTGTGACTTCTTAGTAAAAGAACGGATAAAAAACGAATGGCGCGACGAATAAGATACGACTAGATTAGTTCTAGCCGAATCTTGTTTTTGTTGTTCTTGTTGCTGCTGCTGCTGCTGCTGCTGTTGTTGTTTTTGTAGTTGTTGTTTCATTTCATGTATTTTCTGATTTTAAATAAGATTCAATGTTTCAAAATGATATTTTACGGTAATGTAGTGCTATAAAAAAAATTAAAGTGTCGCGTCGCTGCAACGGGTTTTCCATTGGTGCCAATGTAGCAGCTATTATACACCAAAGTATTCAAACAGAGTGTAAGATATCGCGTAAAAGTTTTTATATCGGCGTAGGACTCGCAGTTATGTGTATGTTGGTGTTTGGAGAGGCAGATCTATAAACCTATGAAAAAACTGGTCGTAAGTACAACGTCGTGACTAGCTTATATCTAAAGATATAAGTATAAAAGATTAACGACGAATTGTAAGCTACCGCGACCTTATAGGGATTATTTTTCTCATTTTTAATTCGAATTCAAAAACAAAATAACAGTCGAAGTCACGGCAATAGCAGCCAAATTGAGACATAGCAATGGGCATATTAGTATTCCTCTGCACAGCTCCTTTCCAAAGGTTCAAAATTTGGATCTTTCGAGTGTTCCGTGATTTTTCAAAGTGCATGTATAACTCAAAATATTGCACACACAGTAAGGACCGTTGTAATTATAATAAATATTTGCCCAATAGGTTACAAAGCTGAACAATAATAATAATATATATTACACCTTCCTAACTTTGACAGGAGGTTGGTAGAAATAATCAACTATTGCCAATGGGGTGCATACATTTCTTTTAATTCGATGACTTGTCCTTTAAAAAAAAATCAGGATTGACACGCAAACAAGTTAGCATGGGGAAAACCCTGAGGTCATTTTTAGATGACATTAAGATGAGACGATGCCAAGCGTTTTCCGTTTTGTAATTAGACAAAACTTGGAGTGAAGTGTAACCGGAGAGATGCAAAAAGTGGGGAGGAAAATATCAGTCCGGACCTGGCGTCTAGACACGCAGTTTCGGGAAAAGTTCATTCTTCAGGCCTGTAATTTCATTTCGGCCCCTGGAACTGGTTCAATCTTGTTAGGCGGGAGATGGAGGAGCGTTTAAACGATCCTACTCACAGAGACCCCGGACTTAATAATAATTTTAGACTCTAAGAATCATGGAACTAGGAAGTAGGGAACAGTGTTATTTCATTAATAAGTAAATGAGTGTTTGATATGAAATTCAACATTAGATTAGAAAAGTGATTGTCGAGTAGATTTACTCAATGTTTGGCAAAATTGCTGACGGCGCTTTTATCTGTGTTAGTCGTGACTAATTATGGGCTGAATTTTTTAGAAAATGAGTTTGTCTTTTAACGAATTGTCGATAGTCCTGTAATAATCCAACTTCGTACTAAAATGATATGCACAGAAACAAAACAAATGACCAGTATGAACGCTAACATGATGTCAAACGTGTATGAATGATTTTTTGCAATGATACCATTCAGGAAAATGTGATTGAAAAAAGATGTTTATTCATAATATACGTAACATTCCCGAAATAAAAGTGTATTTTCTAAAACTGTGAAATCCTTAAAAATCGTTATGGAAAGAGAACATTAAATAAAAATTATTATCTACCAACTGACAGAGAGAGAAAGGGAGAGAGCAAGAAAGAAAGAGAGAAAGAGAGAGATAATGCTACTTCAACTGAATAACTGAAGGCTTTTTAGCTACCTCTTTATCGATAGTCGTCAGAGTTTATTATGCGATGTTATTCCTCCAGAAAAAATAGACATCGAAAGGCAAAGAGATGGAGAAAAAATGTTGGGTTATTATCCGGAAACAATCATTCTACTGATCATTCTGTTCTTTACGCTTTACAAGGCTTGCTACTTGAAGTTATGCTATACGCTATTCAAGCTTGAAGCTCATGTTATACATTTGAGATATTAAATAGAATATTGGTTTAACATTTACTTTAATTGTAAAAATAGAAACAATAGATCTTAGCGAGACTTCTTACAAAAAGAGCTCACAGTGTTATTTGTACGAGGAGCTAGCGGGACGCGTGCTCACTCTATTTCTTTATTATATTATAATTAAGGGGGTTGAGTAAAATTCAACTGAGGTTTTACTAAGGTTTCAAGAAGGAAGGAGCCGCCTAAATTTTCCTAACCCATATACCCAAAATTCTCCGCGTGAAACCTCTCACTATTTCACACTCTCTGGTAAAACTTTAGTCCAAGGCCCACGTTGATAGCAGCTATGTGCACACTATCCTAGAAATAACCTATACCAGAACATTTTATCAAGGCTTGTGGTTTGCTATCGTTATTGTTTTACAATAAACAACCATACCGTTTTACAATGAGTTTTACTCTCTGGTTTGAATGATTGGCTTTGCCCATTTTGTTGGAAAAGTTATGAACACGTTTACTAAGTCTGTTGTTCATTGTTTTTTTGGTTAAAGTAAAATGGCTAGCGTGTAGAAGTTACAATCATGCTCGTCTCTTAAAAAACACATTAGGTGTAACTTTTTAAGCATATTCTCGTCTGGGGATCATAGCTTATATCCTCGTTGTACTTACTATCTAAGACTAATAACAATCTGAAAATCCTAGAATACATATTGATAAGCGAGATAACTTTCTCCCGATACAATAGCGCTTATCGTTAAACGCCAAGAAAATGCACTTCCACGATAGATCAAATTAATGAGAATCAATTTGCAGACCTTTCTCTGAACTTTATAAAACATAGGAAAGAACTGTAGGGTGAGTTCTGCTCGTGCTAGCTTTGCGCTCCGCTAATGGCCAGAGACATTAACCCAATCCCCAGAGAGACCCGGCCTAGGGTAGACTGTGAATAATAATAAAACCATGGATAAATCAAAAGACACACACTTTTTTGTTTTCGTTACATCGATTTGTATTGTGTGTTCCATTCCATTGAGACCGATTTTCTCCCTAGAACATTAACAACCATAGAAAGAGTATAAGGAAGGCAAGAACAAGTTCAAACTTTTAACTCATAAGGTTCAATAGGTCTCGGCCGAGCTTAATTACATGTACAATGAAAACGTTTCCCAAAACTCACTAGTTTCTTCTAGGACCTGGAACAAAACTCTAAAGAAAAGATGGATTAATAGCATGGTAATAGTCTTAGCATGATTAATGAATAGAAATGCCTGTTAATGGGGTTTTCAGAACACAGCGGAAAAACGATCTGATCTTAGGTTCCTATAAATTATTGTTAAACCCAACAATATGTTTTAACCAAGAAATTCAAATAATTTTAATGAGAAAAACACTGTATAAAAAATGTTCAATGTAGTTAATACTACATTGTCTTATGGGACCAATCCTGATTCAGAAACTTATTGGGGTACTTTAACTATGCATATACTTTTTGCTGGTCTTCACAATTTCACTCTCTGTTACAAAAAAAGGTTGAAGATCGTTAAAAAGGTACCTGTGTTACTAGCCATTGTCAGAAAATTCCTGAAAATTCAGTAAATGCCAAGCAATTACATTTTCCGTACATTAAAGTTACTTGTCGTGGCTGAATTTTCAGCTTTTTCCTAAGAATGCCTGTTTTCCAGGTGTCACTGCACATGCACTCGTTACCTAGGATCTAACAGTAGGGGGATGTACGTAACTCACGGTAGCTCCCCCCTCGACTTAAGAATGAGACCAGGACATTAAGACGAGTTGCAAGCTTGCCGAGACTTTCTACTTAGGAACCTTGGATGTATGTGTTTCTGTGCGTTATAATCGTCACATCATGTAGCGACGAGTGCATTCCTTGCGAATGGGATGGTCGCTTTTCAATTTAGAAAGACTAATTTGTGTAAAATGAGTATTTAAAAAAATGTGCACTTCACATTGCTTTCTCATCTGTTTTAATACAAAAAATCTTTGAATAATAATATGCAAATTGATAATTCAATTACTATACAGGCAAGAAAGCAGTATGCCTTCAATACTTTTTACCTAGACATCTATAATATATTATATATTTTAGTAGAGTCGGGGTTCTGTCGCTAAAACTCGAAGATATAAAAAAAATCTTTGAAATAATAATATGCCAATTGATAATTCAATTACTATAGAAGCAAGAGAGCAGTATGCCTTCAATATTGTTTACCTAGACATTATTTTAGTCTAGTCTTAGAGCTTTTGTAGGTTTGTGCACGTCTGAATGCACTTTGCTAATAGGTGCATTACGTTTACGGTAGAACGAATGATCCCATACGACAACTTTTATGTGCTGCCCCACACGAGACAGAGCGGGCATGACTCCTGTCTCAGCTGGTCACATTAGACTGACGCCGACTCAACCAGTTACATGGAATAAAATTTTCCGATCGTGGGATAAGATTCGCGGATCTCCTGATCTGGAAACCAATGCTCTACCACTTGAACCAGTTCGCCCTCCACCCCCCCCCCCCCCCCCCCCACACACACACACACAGAGATTTTGTCCCTTGTCCGATTATAGCCAAACGTACGCATCGTAAAAAAATAATTGTCAACTTATAAATAATATGTTTTATATTTCTTTTGCGTAGTATTAGGATACAGTAGTTCTAAATATTTAAACTGTCTGCCACCTACTTTTTTTTCTCAAAATACTTGTTTGTAATACAATGTTTGTGTTAATAATACACATATTGTTAGTTGTTTTTGTGGGTTTTTTGTGTTTTGTTTTGTTCAGGTTTCAGTATCAATAGAATCCCACTTTTGAGGTAAATGGGGCAAGATAACTCAGACAAACAACTCTAAAATGCACGGTTATATATCTTCACGTAAAAGGTTCGATATACCACAGAACAAAAAGAAGCCAATTATTACAGTTAGCCATCATTACTCATAGGATATTTCTAAAGCACTGGTTGAGGAAAAATTCCATGAGTGTAGAAATAAATTGCCACAGATATTGATTAAATTATGGCATTGGGGATCAAGGTTAGCACTGGATGTTTTTCCGCTCTATTTTTGTTTGTTTACGCGAGTTGTAATGACGTTCAGCTAATTAAGAGCGATGTAATATTTCATTTTTGATCGTTACATGCAGAGCATGCCAAATAGGCTATTGATTGTTTATTACAACGTGATTGTGGCATAGCTTGATATCTGACAGAGTGTTGTGATAATCTTTATTGATTTCTGTTGTTATAAATCTCTTTAATAAATAATATATTATTTATGCAAACATAGATTTCACACAATGTTTTGTTTGTTCCCCTTATAATTTTACGTGCCGGACAGTTGATAATCTTTTCAGCCTTTATTATTTTGATAGACTGAAATAATTCATATAACCCTTTAATTCATGAGATATTGGTTTTGTTGAATTATTTTCAGGTGACGGCCAAAAACAAACGGAATGCTCCTACATTGAGTATTTTACTGACAAAGACAGGGAGGGGCTCGGGCCGACTGACGCCATTCTGCGTGAGTATTCTATCACATAAATAAAACATATTTACATTGTATTCTATCACATAAATATAGCATATTTACATTGTATTCTATCACATAAATATAGCATATTTACATTGTATTCTATCACATAAATATAGCATATTTACATTGTATTCTATCACATAAATATAGCATATTTACATTGTATTCTATCACATAAATATAGCATATTTACATTGTATTCTATCACATAAATATAGCATATTTACATTGTATTCTATCACATAAACATAGCATATTTACATTGTATTCTGCCAAAACATGGCATACTACATAGTATGATTTTACATTTTGGTCAAGTACAGAGCATTTTATTATACATGGATAATGTTTAAGTAAATATCATTCTACTGCGGTATGTATAATATATCGCATTCCACTGTATTATGCTCAAATACATAGTACTCTACTACACCATGTTAAAGTGCATAGTATTTTACTTTATTGTGGTCAAATACGTTCTTTGACGATATGTTAAACTAAACAATACAATATTCTACACTACACATACTTATAGTACAGTACAAAATATTCTACAACACCATATTGAAGTACATAGTATTCTACTTATTTATGCTTAACTTCATAGTACTCCACTAATTTTTGCTGAAGTACACAGTATTCTACTAATTTATACTGAGTTACAAAATATCCCACTAATTTATGCTGAAGTACAAAGTATTTTACCATACTATGTTAAATGATAGACTATAACCTAGTATTCTACCGCTTTTAAAAAATTAGTTTAATAGTATTCTGTTACAACGCAGTGTCAAAATACATAGCATAACTGTACATTATGTTAAAGTACATTTTGATTCAGTTCTGATGTCCCAGAGGAGCGGGGTAGGTGGAAATAATAATTTCGTTTTAAAGATGTCTTTATCATATTTCTGACGTTGTCCAAAAATGCGTATTATTTTTTTTTATTAGTACACCCTCTGCGCAATTTATCGATCTGTAGGTTGGACTAACTTGCCACCCGCCTCCGCCCCATAAACTTCTCACCCATTCACCCAGCCGAACTAGAGCTATAGTTTAGCGATTCATTCCAGCGTCGCTTATTATTATTGCTACCTACGCCGAGGCCCCGAAGGTCCGTATATCTCCGTATATATCTCCGTACATCTCCGTATATCCGTCTCAATTACTCACTTTACACCCCCATCACGTTCGCCGCTCTAATCGTTATTTATGTGCGGAGCTCACGTTCAAATGTCTGGGATGGCTCCCCTACTGACACAGTTCGCGAGGCGTTGGGAGTGGGCACACACTCAGGTCCCGAGGCTACCCAGGCCTCTATGGTGACACCCGTTGCCCCGCCCTCTCCACACACTCCAACTCGCCCACCCAACTTTGGTTCAGTACAGAGCATTTTATTATAAAATGTTAAAGAAAATATCATTGTACTGCAGCATGTATAATACATCGCATTCCACTGTATTATGCTCAAATACATTAGTCAAATAAATGTGAGATAGATGGTAAAAGAAGTAGAGGTAGACAAATAATAACCTATTTAGATAGTCTAAACAGATAGGCAACCAATACAGACAGGCGAAATTTAGATGTACGAAAGTTGTCTGAGGAAAGAGATGAGTGGCGTGACATGACCATATAAATTATGTCTGCTCTAGATCCGGTACATGTATTTAATGAGGATGATGATGATGATGATGATGATGATGATGATGATGATGATGATGATGATGATGATGATGATGATGATGATGATGATGATGATGATGATGATGATGATGATGATGATGATGATGATGATGATGATGATGATGATGATGATGATGATGATGATGATGGTAATGATATGGAGTGTGAGAAACTGCCTTTTTAATATACGCCTTTTGGGCGTGAGTTTGGAAGACGAGTGCTTCCTAGATTGGATCTTCTCCCCAACCAAACGGACATTTTGGCCAAATAAATGTAAGAAAATGTGCTTAAAACATACGCTTTTTGGCGTAAGTTTCGAAGCAGCGTCTTCCAAGCCGCCCCCCCCCCCCCCCCCCCCACCCCTCAAATGCAAACCCCCTAAGGATTTTACCTGTCACTCACTTCCTCCCCACATCCACCTATTTCCACCCTTCTATTTTATACCTTCTATCGTCCGTGGCAATATCAAACCCTGTAAAAAAAAAAAAAAACTACACTCTATGTAAAATTGACTTTGCATAATCTGTACACGAACTTTGGGTTGTCACTCTTTCTATCTTCATCCTTTTCGCCTTTTCTCGGTTAGAAGCGCAAACGCGATCTCTCATTAGATTTTCGCGAGGTTTATGTTTGCGTGTACGAGATTTTTTTTACTTACTGTCCAATTTTCCAGGATTTTATATATTGCTTCTTCCACAACGTCCAGGTAGTTTTTATTTATTTTTTCTTCCACAACGTCCAAGTAGTTTTTATTTATTTATTTATTTTTTATTCATTTGGCCTTTTTGCACTGTTTCGTTATTAGATAGCTTTTCCCACTATTTTATTATTGCATAGCTTTTTGCTCTATTTTACTATATAACTTTTTGCAATGTTTTCTTATTACAACGCTCTTTGCATTAGTTTCTCAATATATAGCGTTACTTTACTTATTATGTTTTAGCTTACAGGGAATAACATAAGGATTAAAGCATAATTATAAACCGCTGAAGTGTGCATTTTTAGTAATCGTTTGACCGAAACAGGCATTTACAACCCAATCATAAAAAAGTAATTACGTTTGACTTGACTTGTCACATTATAATGAAGCCATTTTCATTCTGATTTTATTTCTAAGTTTTTTCCCTCCTTCTTTATATGAGACATTCGTCTTGGGTTTCAAAGCAGCCAATAAACGAAATTGAACATGTTACATGGAGAAGGATTAAGTTTAGCCTCTCCATCTCATCATTAGAATATGTTGCCATTTTGATTTTTATACTCATGTTGATAGAAAGAGTGAGAGGGAGGGAGGGAGAGATAGAAAGAGAGAGTGGTTTAACGTCCAACACCAGCACTATATATTGGACGGGCCCCAAGACTGACGACTGACAATTTTATGTGCTGCCACACATGAAACAAGTCGGGGATACCATGACTCCTGCCTCAGCCGATCACATTAAACTGACACCGACCCAACCAGTAGGGAGCGCAATCACCAGGGCTCGAATTCGGACCTTTTGTGTCGGTACCCTATGTTCTACCCCAGGGCCACCGCCCCAGAAACAGAGAGAGAGGGGGGGGGGAGAGAGGGAGAAAGAGATAAACATAGACAGAGACAGAGGGAGACAGGGAGAGATGAACCGACGCTTATACAGGCAGGCACACATACAGACAGACAGAGACAGAAATTGAAACGGAAAGATATTAAACTCAACTCTTTTCTGTTTTTGCAGTTCATTATTTTTAATGTTTGCGTGAAAGCTTTTTTAAATTCTTACAATTATTCTTTTTTCTCGGTCTTGTTGTTTCTTTCCTGTGCTGTGGATTCAATAGTTGCTCTCCATCTCGTATTCGTTCTCTTCCTATCTCCCCCAGCCTTTTTTTCATCTTCGTCTTTTTCTTCCCCTTCTCCTCCTCCTCCTCCTCCTCCTTCTTCTTCTTCTTCTTCTTCTTCTTCTTCTCCGTCTTTGTCTCCTTTTTCTCATTCCTCATGCTCTTTTTCCTGGAATACTTTTTTTTCTTTTTTTCTTGTCTTTCTTCTTCTATTCTTTTGTCTATTACTCTTTTCGTCTTCTTTTTTTCACACAGTTCTCCCTTTATGTCGTATCTCCATTTTACCCAACATTTTATTTTTCTCACTTGTCCTACACTTCTACAATGCACCCTGCCCTTCTTGCTCTCGCTCTTTCTCTCTGTCTCTCTATCTGTCTCTCTCTGCCTGTCTCTTTCTCTCTCTCTCTCTCTTTCTCTCTCTCTCCCTCTCTCTCTCTTCGTCTTTCTCTCTATTGATTTATTCTGCTTTGTCACTTAGACCAGAGAACTGAAAGCATAGCAGCCACGGCACTTCTCCTTCGCCCCCATTACTTTCACAGACCATTAGAGTCATGATGCCGACCAATTGAAAGCGCGTAGAACCGAAAAGGCAAGAACTGACTGGTATTTAAAATGTCGCCTTTCAAGACAATCAGTCCAGGCCGGCACGTGCGACCTGTCCATCTTCTTATAGTATAAGTCTCCTAGGCTTGTAAGAAAGTTCTACATGATGACGAGTCCCAAGAAAAATGTCTGACAATTTCATGTGCTGCCACATAGAGAGAGTGTTGAGATAACAGGACTCCTATCCCAGCGTTCACCGATCCAAACAGGAGGGTACAAAACCTGGCATATAAATAAGTATCTCCGATCGTTGGATCGAACTGGGTTCCTCCCGACTTGGAGGCATGTTGCCCCAGTTGGACCACCAGCACGTACGGTCCTTTGCTTGGAGCATCGTTATTGAGGTGGATGGTTCGGTGATCAGAGCACCTGGCCTTGTGTTGGTTAGGCATATGGGGAGGGTTCGATTACATCTATATTCATGTATAGGCTTCTTTCCTCCTATCTGTAGGTTACTAGCTAGACCTAGGTTTGCTACTGCTCATTTTTCTACGTATGAATAGAAAATCAGCCTATGTCACCACTGTCTAACATCACACGTATGGGTGAATTGTTTGCTTAGAAACCATAACATTCTTAATTTTTAAAGGCATAATGTCCTACTGAATGTATATTTTTAAAAATTACAATCAGAGACTATCCTCCATATTGTATTTTACAGCCAAACCAATTAAAAATTACCTAAAACTATAGTCACGTAAAGAGTAAAAACATTTTAAATAGAAAACTATATTATGAAGGTACTGAATCTTCTGTAGTACCTTTAATCTCTACATATTATTATCTAACCAGATGTGACAGTCTGTTTTCTAGAAGTTCGATTAGCTTCCACTGGAACTAAAACAATTGATGAAATGCATTGGAAATTGTAGAGTCTATTATTTTTT
Organism: Elysia chlorotica; assembly: GCA_003991915.1. NCBI lineage: Eukaryota > Metazoa > Mollusca > Gastropoda > Plakobranchidae > Elysia > Elysia chlorotica. Next base: position 286,718 of record RQTK01000274.1, on the reverse strand, counting down.
ACACAATGATCATAATCAATGTTAGTCTTAGAAATAAACACATATATTAGTCGAAAAGTCAATAAAGACTTAAAGCTGTGCTACAAAAAGACTATATTTTATTTTATTTCAACGTAAAGTGTTTAAAGCAGTAAAAACACCGGATGTGAACGCGAGAAAGATCCTGTAGAATCCTTTGTATGTGTAAAGTTGAGCTGGCTTAACGCCCACCATCAGCACTATATAGGCT
>RQTK01000274.1:263556-285939 GCA_003991915.1 Elysia chlorotica | reverse complement strand
ATAGATAGATAGATAGATAGATAGATAGATAGATAGATAGATAGATAGATAGATAGATAGATAGATAGATAGATAGATAGATAGAAAGGTTGGTACATTTATATACATAGAGAGAGAAAGACAAAGGAACGGATCTTCTTTGTGACATTATCATGAAAGTATTGTAAACTGATCTAAGCTTTTCTTTCCCGTTCTTTCTGATTACGGCGAGGCGAAAGCTTTGACGAGCGATAAGAACGCGAGTTGATTTGCTCTAGGGAAAAAGCTGGTGGTGGAAAAAAAATTTAGACAAAACAAAAGGGGAAATAACTCTCCTTGCCCAAAATCTCCCATTCACACCACAGCGGTTGTCTGTGGAACAACCCCCGAGACTGGCTATCGATTTTCGCTGCTTTCCTCATGTAATCTTGTTTGTATTTCCGAAGTTCACAATTTTTTTTCACTGCTCGCTCCCGCTCGCCTTTCCCCCCTCTCCTTGTGATACAATCAGCTATCAAGACAAAGTTCTTTTCTCAGTGTAACAATCTTTGTACTGGCCGTAATGGAATCGTATGCATAACAGATATTTCAATATATTCAATATCCCGAATTTATTTTATTACCGTTTGTCTTCGGTGCAGATCTCGGGTTAAGTTGGTTCTTTTTTTTATTTACTTCCATGAATCCTTTTTCGCCTCTTTTTAGTGTTCCGTTCAGACATAATGATAACATAGTCACAAGGAGTCTTGTCTCAATCACGCTTCTTTCAGTATGTGACTCTTTGTCTGTTTGTCTGTCTATTTGTTTAGATGTTTCTGTCCCTATGTCTCTCCATGTGTTTCTAGCTATGTGATTGTTACACTTCTTATCTCTCTCCCATTCTCTAGATCTCTCGCCCTCCCGCTCTCTCCCTCTTTCTCCATCTCTCTCCCTATACCCACTCTCACTCTGTGTCCCTCCATCTCCTTCCCCCCTCCTGCCTTTCAACTACTTTCGCCTTTCTTTCGAACGAGAAAAAAACATTTAAAAAAGCTTAATACATTAAAAAAAAACATTTTACAAAGCGAGGAGAGTGGTTCCTTAGCTAGAGAGGACTAGCAGAGCGAAGCAGCGAATGTCTCTATTAAATCTAGATAAAATTTTGTGGGCTATGGGCCGAGCTCTCCCCTCCCGACTGGGACTGAGTTTTGACACGAGTCGTATCACATTACTGCACACGTCAATCAATTGGCACCGCACTCGAAATATGTGTAAGTACCTCTACTGCAGCTCTACTGCCGCAGCAGCATTCTGAGCGATTATAACGGAGCACAATCTAAAAATTTGAATGGTCATTTTCAGAATAATATATATTTCATTTCTTGTTCATGTTCCCCTCTGTTCTTGAATTCTTCCCCTTGAGCTATATTTTTAAATTATAACGAAGGCGTTTTGTACTATTTCTAGCTTAATTTTAAAACTTCATGGCACGCCCCACCTCTATCCCCAACTTCAATAACATTTTACTTCTCCTTACCGTTCTCTCTATAATGGTAGTTTTTTCCCTAGAAATAAGAAACAAATTTCGCACGTAGAATCTATCTCATTACCAATAAGTACCCCAGTGGTTGGAATTTTTAAAACAGTTTCTTTTACCTTTGTAATAGCACCGTGGTGAATTATGCACTTTTTAAAAGCGATAATAACAGGGTTTTTTTTCATACTGTTAGAAATCTTTCAGGATTTCAACTCGGTCCAACAGTATAAGGTGACTTTTCCTCACTCTGGGTATCAACTACAGTTCCATCGCTGTGTTCAAATATCTGGCTCTTTCCCCAATGCAAATTGACATGTCTTAGGCAATTTATGTGTTACCATAAAACAAACAAGAGACAAGAGACAAGAAACAATGTTCACTCTTTACGTAAAGACTACTGGGTTCATGACGGTATATAAAAAACACATCGATTTTCCACTTTGCTAATGACCAGATCACGCTATATAATGTGCTTTTAAAACGCCACCCGGTCGTGTTTTTATTTTTCAACTATATCCTCTTTCTTTAGGATGTTCTTAAGGGCCGCATTGTGTTCCGGGTTAAGTTAAAGGGAAAAAACGCTTTTTTATGTTGGTATTACGTAATACGAATATATTTCACGTGCGACTTGTTATATGGGCATACTTTTCACACGCCAAAGAATGTGATTAGAACAGGTGAATGCTTTTTTTCTGCATGAGAAAAGTTTCATCTTCTAATGTCCAAGCGTCTAGTCCTGTTGTGCCTTTATTGTTGGTTTGTTTTTTGTTTGTTTTTTTTTGGTTTTTTGTTTGTTTTGTTTTTTTCTTTTTTAGGGAAGCGTCTTTGGTAATTTTAATGAAGTGATTGAAATGGGAAAATCTTCATGTTTGGCAGTGTCATAAGTTTTGTGAAAAACATTTCTGACTAAGGAGCTAGAGGGCATTGGTTCGAATCTCACCCTGTGCGTTTGTTTCCGTATAAAGCTGTTTGGCAAAAAGGACGTTTAACTTATCTAAAAGTTAATACTGTTCTGTCCACATTACATTTCTTTAAAACATTGCAGAAGTAAAGAGACAAGATCACAAAACAAAGAGTTAGTAACAAAGGGATGTATGATTTTATAGATTTTGTCGGTTAGTTTTTTGTTGTTGTTGTTTTTTATAAGACCTGCTTTGCGTAGAGACCTCACGATGTATTTGAGTACTGAATCCCATAATTGTATTATTTTAAATGGATGAGAAAAAATAGGGCGACAAAAAACATCGTAGCCGGAAATCAAAACCGTTGCTCTTTTACTCGTTCCAAATATTTAAACAACCTCGACACAACACTAAAAGGATATCTTAGTTTGGCCGACGGTCAGAAAACAAAAGTGGATGATAAAACAGTTGATACTTTCTTTGTAAAAATTTTACACTATATAACATCGTCAGTAAATGACAGATAAAAAGTTAATATATATGAAGACTAACTTCTTGTACAAAAATCAATCAAAATCAATCCACGAATTGAACATATTTAAATAATACTTTAACACTTGAACAATCGCTTAATTTTTTTCCTGAAAAATATAAATAAATAAAACAACAACAGATTGATCCTAATTGTTGTTTATATTTCCTCAGTGAACATTCGACCAGCCAGCATGTTCCCGCTGGTCAGTCTATTCATCCTGCTCATCGGAGGCACCATGTGTTTCATCGGCCACTGCAACAACAGCCGGAAAATACTCACCTTCGTCTCTGGGATTTTATTTGTTTTAGCAGGTAGGTTTTATGCGTAATGTTTATACAATACATGAATTACAATCATTAATTTTATCAATCGCAATGTCTTCTTTAGTACTGTCCATAGGAGAGACATGACTTGAGTGACCAAAACTTTGCAATGTACATAAAGTAACGAGATAATGTAGTTTACCATTGACTTAATTGACTTATGGACGTTGTTTATGACACTTCAGCAGCTTACTCAACCCTCGATGTGAGCTCTCTATATTTCTGTCTGCTGCTTGTTATTTCTGTGATCTTGCTCAATTTGCCATCCGGATCGGATATTACATCGGTGCAATATCTCTGTCAAGCACTGTTGGAATTTTTGTTTTATGTCGACCTGTTAAATCGTTTCTTTTCTTTATTTACTTTATGAATATTTTAAACTGCCTGTTTCAACTACCGCCAGTTTCTGTTATCAAGAGTTTATAAAGATTTTACTTAATTATCGAAGTTACATTAATAAGAGATGCGCCTTTTTCATAGCTATAGAAGTGTTAAATTATAAATTGCAGACACTCAGAGTTTTAATGCTCTTTTAAATCTGTCGACACAAAAACATGAAGTGTTTTATCTTAACAATAACAAAGTAATCATACTAATAAAGCATACTAAGTACTAAGAACAGCAGTGTCTTAACTCTGATGAATCATATAACTCACCTTGACCTTATTGTCTACTTTCGTAATTTGGCCTGGTATTTGAGTAACTTGAACACTATAAAAACTTGCGATGCATTAATTAAGCGTTATAGATTTACGTGGGCATAATATTTAAGTTATACAAAACATTTCCATCGGACATTTCAATGCACAATAAAACGGAAGTCTTAAAATGCAGATTACCGTACGATAACGAATCTAGAAATTAAAGTAAGTTAAGTTGGGGTACGTTAAGTAAGTTAGTTAACTAGAGTTTCCAAGGCCTTGTGTTTACAAGTTTGCTCTACCTAGTGAGCACTTAAACTTGAGCCAGTGAAAATGCTCTGAGAGCGGATAATAAATAGCCTTTTATTGATTTAAATTTTTCTGCGTCTTACTTATTATTTTTCTTTTTTAAATCCTTTCAACAAATCTAAAAAGTTCCAACTACAAAGTGGAGAACTGTGTGCGGAACTTTCTCAGATTACACAAGTTCACGCACAATAGATAATAACTTTTGTAACGTGCTAATGTAACGCGCACACTGCACCGTTTTTTAAATGCAAAGTTATAGTAAAACCAGAGAATACAATTAAACCTTCAACAAACAACACTTGGGTCAATTTTTAATGTGTTATAAAAATGTCTTGACAAAACATTACAAAATGCAATGAAACGCAAAAAATCAGAAAACAAAAGTTGACCAAGACGTCCTTTAATCCTTTTACACAGTTTGAAAGAGTATGGGGTATCTCTTCGTGAAAAATCTTTAAATCCTACAGATGTAGATTCTGAAAATTCATAATTTTAAGGTTTAACTCAGTTCAACTTTATCTCTTATCCACAAAAATTGTTCATCCCACAAGTCCTACGAATTTCGTGGGTTCTCAACTAGTAAGGATAATTAAATCAGTTGAATTTTTTTCGCGTTTACTTCATACAATAACGTATTTTTCATATAAGTGGCGTTGTTTTTCATGAATCTTGCATAAAAAAACACGTTTTGATGTATAAAAATATGAACATCATGCCTGATAATACGAGAAGTTTATAACGGGTTAGGGTTAAGGTTAGGATTAGGAAAAGATGGAGTCACTACTGAACGCCAAGAAACCAAAAACAATCGTCTTCTTTCGCGTTCAAATAGTGGCAGTGAAAGTCTCTCTACAGTTCTATTCTAGTTGTTTCTAGTTGTTTTTGGCGGGAGGCAAGAGACGGTTTGTCATTGAAAGCAAGGATTAATGGAATATGTTATGTGAACAAACTGAAATAAATTCAGAAATGAAACTAATCACAAGAACAATACAATACTTGATTACTGAAATGTCTGAATTTGATTTTTTTTCCATAATGATTGTTCGTAGAGTACTGAATTACACTGTGTGTGTGAGGCTCGTTATGGTGGTGTTTTTAAGAAAGCAAAAAGAGCAATAGCGACTCAGAAAATAAACCGTATATTACGTTACTTTGTTGCGTCGAAATATTATGTTTCCATAGATTTGCGCCACCCAAAAAAAGAGCTTCAAATGTATTAAAGTGATGATTTTTTCAAGGCGCAGAAATCCAATATTGTAAAACATCCTTTTTCTCTTTCTTCTTTTTCTCATATAAATCTTAAAAAGCCTTTCTCTCCCTTTTTCAAAATTAAATGTAATATATAACATGATCCATCAATGTTCCAGTCTCGTCTTGGAAAATGTTCATGTTCATAGTTTTTTTTAATATTTCTTTTAGCTAGTTTTATTATGTATTTTATGTTTTTCCTCTTTTCCCGTCTTTCTTTCTTTCTTTTTTTGCGTTTTTCTTTGCGAGTAAAAGAAGCGAGAAGTTTCGTGACTGGCATTTTCTTGGGAGGTGTAGCTATAATTGCATCAACTTGTCTGAATTGGATCAATATAGCCCATGCTTTTGGGTGAAAGACTGGGAGGGAAATTGGCAAAGGGAGGGGATGATTGGAAAAGCGCCTCAGAGAGTTAGTGTGAGGAGAACGTGCGAAGAGGAAGAGAAGGAGAACGGAACGATGAACTGGTACGAGGAAAGTTCAAAGAAAAGGAAACGTATGAGTAGTATGCAAAAGAAGACACCAAAGTTTGATAATGAGAATGAAGATAACACCAGGGCCATTAATTTCAGGTTCGTTTGAGACGTCATTGGCAGCAAGAGAGACAAATCAAACATCTATAAAGAGATAACCTCCCCTTTCCACTTTCTCATTTTGGCGGGTCATTTTTATCCGCTTTATTTCATCTCTCTGCCTTTGATTTTATCTGTATTTGCGTGTTTTAGTGACTTTGCCTCTCTCTCTGTCCCTCTCTCTCTCTCTCTCTCTCTCTCTCTCTCTCTCTCTCTCTCTCTCTCTCTGTGTTTTGTCTCTCTATCTTTATGTCTCCCTTGCTCTCTCTCTTCCTCTCTCTACATAAAAAAACTCTTCATATACCTGTCTCTACAAGAGGAAAGACCATTATTAACCAGACCCGTAGTATTAAAGATAGCGGCAAAATCCCACATGTTTGCTCACCCAATATCTAACTGATAACTCAATTGTTTCGTTCTTTTTCTATCGCCAAATGACCGTGACAAGTTTTTGGGTGAGAAACAGCTTAATTCGACTATCAGCTTATCATCAACCCCTTAGTTCTGTAGAGTTATTTCTTATTCTCTATCTGTGTTACCCAAATATTTTTTTTTCTTTGCAAACAACGGAATCATTATGAATGAAAGATGCTGACAAGCGGGGGGAGGGGGAGGGGGTCAAATCAATTACATTGATATACAGTCGCCATCTCTTAAAACGGACTGAATGGCAATTTCTCTTAATGTTATTTCCTTAAACTTTCCTGGATATAAAAAATAGACGGCCCTGAATGTCCTAATTGTATTGATTTATGTAACAAAATGAAACTGTCACCAATTCAGAAAACAAGTATTATGACCTTCACTGCGGGTTAAGACATCATATATTGTCTTTGGAATATCAGAATTCTTATTTTCCACTGGCTTTGCTGGCATTTTACTCCAGGGTTGAAGTGACATCTGTTAAACTCAGTTGCGTAACGTCTTATTTCATTTATAAAATACGCCATTATGGAGAGAGAAAAAAAGCATATTTTAGGTCATGGGCTCCTTTCTTGCGTAGTGTGTTTTGGTGCACGACAAGGGCAGAAACTTTTGTAAATTTTACCTTGAAGAAAAACTTAAAGAGAAGTCTGAGGGTGAAATTGCATGGTTGCTCAAACTGTTTTTGCTCTCTGTCTCTGTCTCTCTCTCTCTGTCTCTGTCTCTCTCTCTCTCTGTCTCTCTCTCTGCCTCTCTGTCTCTCTGTCTATCTCTCTATCTCTCTCCTTTCTCCCTCTCTCTCTCACGCTCTCTCTCTCTCTCTCTCTCTCTCTCTCTCTCTCTCTCTCTCTCTCTCTCTCTCCTTTTTAATCCCTCAATTCAAACACAAACTTAATCAATTAAAAAGTTTGTTTGAATGCTGCCATACACACATTTACTCACAGCGATTGTAAACTGATTCCATCCTCAAATAGAAAAACGGTCATCTATCTAGGCTTCAAATGTTATGAACCTGTCTGTACAGTCGGACTAGCTGTTTCTAGTGGTCTCCTAGCGGGTTCCATTTTGTGAGTGTTTACATAGACAGTGTGTGTTTGAAGAACGTGATCCCTCTCAGCAGTCTTAAAATCAAGCAGAGGTTATAAATGTAGTTCTGTGATTCATGGCTGCCAGGGTGAACTCCGTGAATCTGTCCAATCAAATGATCTGCTCCAACGTGTGTGGTTTGGGTCAGGAGTTAAGGCTTATAATTGAAGGGTGACGGCTGATGTCACGTCTATGTCGAACTAATCTAATGGATTTATCTTCTCGGATATACGTGGAATCTCCTAGTATCAAGTTCTTGGTTTTATCCCAGGAAATCCATACAACAATCCCCATTGTCAGCAGCATCACCACCACCACTACCACAACCATCATCATTATTATCATGATAACCACCACCACCATCATCGTTAATACAGTAATTTTCATTGTAATGTACATCCCCATCGTCTTCGTCGTCATTATTATTAATACCGTCATCGTCGTTATGTTATCATCGTTATCATCACCATCATCATCCTCATCATCATCATCATCATCATCATCATCATCATCATCATCATCATCATCATCATCATCATCATCATTGTGATAATCGTTATTATCAACAACAAAAATAACAACAACAACAACAACAACAACAACAACAACAACAACAACAACAGCAACAACAACAACAACAGCGCAATCAATATCATCATCATCATCATCATCCTCAACGACGCCCTCAACGTCGTCGTCGTAGATAACGATACAATCTCGTTTCCGAGGTTGGAGATCACCAATCGTCTTTTCTACCTTTCCTGCTCCGGATCATCCGATTGCTCTCCGGCACAGACTGCTGTGTTAGCTGTTGACAGTGCAACAAGAGCCTTGATTGATTACCAAGCAGGAACTGTTTGTTTAATGTGCAGGAACGAAGCCCCCATAAGTGGAAGAGATGTCGTGCATTGTCAACTTTTGGCATGCACAACAATTGTGACTGTATTTAATTCACGCGCTCATTTTTGTGATTCAATGCCTTGCATTTTGTATTGTGTCGACTGATCTTTGCTTAAGAAAAGAAGATTCAACAAAGGCAAGAATATACCGGAGTAATCCTTTCCATAATTTATGAGATTGCCTCTAACATGTGTAGCTTTCTCATCATGCACTATTCATTCAGGTGCTTTGGATGATCGTGTCGGCCATCATGGTTCTCCACGTACCACTCTCTCTATCTCTCTACTTCTGTCTTTCTCTCTCTCTTTCTCTGTCTATCTCTCTCTGTTTCTCTTTCTCTCTCACGTACCCTCTCTCACGTACACTCTCTCTCTCTCCCTCTCAATCTTTCTATTTCTCTCTCTTTCTCTCCCACACACCCTCTCATCCTATCTCTTTCTCTCATACATACATACACACCCACTCATCCTCTCTCTCTCTCTCTCTCTCTCTCTCTCTCTCTCTCTTTCTTTCTCTCTCTCTCTTTCTCTCTTACTTGAGTCTCTCATTGTACCTTTGTTATGATGTCCTCAAAATATAATAATGTAATATTTTTAGCATGCCCCCTCATGTTCCCACTCTGATTTCTAATAGCCTTTGTTCTAATTTTCATGTCCAAAGAATTTGGCGTGTGTTATAGATGTTTACCTCTGCCCCTTTAATTCTTTTCATTATTATCTAGGAACCATGTTCCACATTTTAGTCGTTTCAATTTTTCTTCTCATTTCAGTACGTAAAAATAAAAGCGACCTAAACACACGTACACTGCGTTTCCCAACTGTAAAGATAATGCACGGCTCTGTATTTAATGATCTAAAAATTAACGTTACAGTTGTAATCGTTTAAACTCATTTTACAAAATTAAAAAAAGTACATGTATTAGACCGGTATGAACGGTAGACAGCTCTAGACCGGCCTGGCATCATGAGTGCTGGGGTCCAGGGATTAGGCATTAGGGGCGGGGTCGTTCTGCACAATCGGACCTGGGCCATGGGTATTGATCGAGCCGGCGTTTAATGGAGACAACAAATCTTTCCAATCGTGCTCACGCGCGTTTAGTGAGTCAGTGTCAAGCCCTAAGCCTCATCGTCGCGTGTCAGGCGCTCACGCTACCGCTGTCTCCAGCTTCGTCTTTCTCTTTTAGCTGTTCTTTCTCTCTCTATCCCTCTCTCTCTCCCTCTCTCTCTATCTCTCTCTCTCTCTCTCTCTCTCTATCTATCTATCTATCTCTCTATCTATCTCTCTCTCTCTCTCTCTCTCTCTCTGCTCTTGTATTTCTGTTTTTTTTTTTATCATTCTCTTTCACTCCTCTATTTGTTTTTGTTTCTTTCGATCTTACACTATCTCTCTCTATCCATCTCTGTTCATTTCCCCCTAATGTCCACATGGCTTCCACTCCTTCTCACCTTTTCCCTTTTACTATTTCTTGATCTTCCTTTTTTCTCGTTCATCTCTCTCTCTCTCTCTCTCTCTCTCTCTCTATATCTAACACTCTCTGTCTCTCTTATTCTTTAGCTTCATCAGCCTCCTATTTTGCTCTTGCACTCTCTATATCTATTTATCTTTTTCTATCTATCTATCTATCTATCTATCTATCTATCTATCTATCTATCTATCTATCTATCTATCTATCTATCTATCTATCTATCTATCTATATATATTTTTTTTTCCGTCTTTACCCCTCCATCTCTGATTATTATTATCTATGTTATATCTGTATTTCCGTTATAAAGCTTCCACTTCTTCTTCACCTGTAGATCATTGCGTCTTTTTCCAGTTATCTTACTCACTATCACACTTTCTCTCAAGTTGATTTTGTTTTTGTTTTTCGTCACATTTTTCTCTCCGTATGTTCTTTTCCCTCTGTCTTCATCTCTTTTTATCTCAGGTGATAATTTTTATATAATCCTTTTATTCTGCTTTAGTGTCTCTGTTTCTTTATAATGTATTCCCCACTCATCATAGCCTACTATTTCTTTCTATCAATATAGTGTTGCTAGCCATTCTCTCTAACCTGTCTCATTTCTCTTTACATCAAAAGCCGTTGATCGAGCAGGAAATAGCCTTGTCGAAAGTCCCTCAGTCGTAACGTATGAGCTGTCATGAAGATGGGTCCCAGCTCGTCATACGTGACGGAGTCATTCGAGTGGAAACAGCCAGGATGATTAAACTCAATATTACGGAAACTTTCAAGCACATTATTTTTTGTCCATTCAGTTCTATCTTTTGTTGGGTTTTCATAATCACTGATAATCACTCATGACCCTTTGATGTTGCTGACTCGCACAAAGACGTTTAATACACGAGATTAATTATGCTTCATAAATTGTAATCATCATTTTGACATTGACACTTCCTTCGTGGATACATTTTTAAAGAAAAGTGACATTTAACTAGCGTACAAGTAAACTAGATAATTATCAATTGTTTAAAACCAAACAACTGGAAATGTGTTCAAGGATCTCTCTTGTCTCCTTGCACAAACCGGAAAGCTCATTTGAAGGTGCTAATTGGATGGCTTACTCTTCCGCACAACAGAATTTCTGATTGGTTGATAATATTTAAAAAACAAAAACCTGGTTAGAATGAGATGACATGCACGGAAAATGCCATCACAACAATCCTCAATAGATGTGAGAGAAGATTATTCGTTTCCAAGCTTGAACTAAGTCTTATAAAACAAAAGTTAACGGTGTTTTTTGTTTCACCATTATCTTTAGGATACTCTCCTATCAGTGTTTTGTTAGCAATAGGTTTTTTACAGTCCATTTTAATCTGGCCGAGATGGCACTGGGTTAAAACGTTGGCCATCGTTGCAGAATGCCCAGAGTTCGAGCCCACGTTATTTCTCACTGTTTGGATCTGTGTGACTATAATGTGAACGTCCAGTTGGCTTCTGTACTTCCCGCTCTGGAATCCCGTCTCCGTTTACATTCTTCTATGAGGCATAGGAAACGTAAAAATAAGAGACAATTTTGCAGCCCTGGCCAAAGGTTGCTATCAAAATTTAATCTACGTCTGCCATACTTACCAAAATTGTGTGCACGTTGCGATGGTTTATAATTATAGCCATCATGCAAGAATTTCAGTCAGCTTCGATCACTGAGAAGTTATATAGCAAGTAAAGTGGGAAAGAATGAAAAAAAAAATGGTAGAACGAGCATAGATTATCAAGACCTTGCTTAAGATTTTTTTTACCCGGGGCGAGGACATGAGCAAGTCACTGTAAAATCCGTACCTTTAAATATTATTGAACTAGCCAATGTGTCAGGTTAAGTTCGAACAGGAAGAGACTCCCAACCCTTTATTGGTTATAAATTACTTGACCCAACTGACCTAGGGTCATTATGTCGTCAGAATCCTCTGCTGGGATTGATCTGTAAATTGTTACAGCAAAGGACTCTCACTCTTCTCTCTTCTGGCATACTGTACATAGATGGTCAATTGCCCTTCTGGTGCTTAATATATTGGGTTTATTAGGAATTCTTTTGTCTCCTGAGGTATCATCTGAGTGTTGAGAATCCATCTACTGAACGATTTTTATCAAAATGAGCGTAATCATAAACGTTTTTTGCGGAACGGTAACTTTCATAACAGACGAAATTGTTAATAAAATGCGATGGTATGAATATTTAAATTTTTATAATTATGTAAACTAGACTTGATGTTCTTTTGATATTCCTGTGTGTTCATGCAAGCAGGCACTTGGTGCTCTTTGGCAACGATTTAGCGTAACAGATAAGCTACTGTTACATTGGTAACAGGGAATTTTGAAAAATTCATTTCACGGGGACTGTGAGATTTGGGGTGCGCTGTCGCACTGGGGTAAAACATCGGATTCCGACGCAGGAGGCCAATGGTTCGAATCCCTCCTTGGCGACTTCGCACCCTTCTGGTTAGGTCGGTGTCAATATAATCTGACCGACTGAGACAGAGTATAATATGGCATGTATAATTTTCAGAAGTTAGTCTTGGGATCCGTTCATAATATAGCCTATATAGTGCTGATGTTAGAAAACCCACTCAACCGGACTCAACCCTGGCTCAGTCTGTATGTGACAGAGCGTACATTTGTCAAACGCAACGGATGTAACCCATTCACGATTCACGATGTAGCTTGGATTCTGACGTAGGGCGTTAAGAAAACCAACCAAAACAACATTATTTAAAAAAAAAACCAGCAACTTTCAAAACGAAGTTTGAAGGTTCACTTGGAAAAGACGGAATATCACGTGCCTGCTTCACAGAGCGCGGCCTTGAACTTGTACCCACCGGGAGAAAACGAGACTCAATTTTACGCTAAAGCATCCGTATAATTTCTGTCCTGCCTGGGGCCAGTTAGAACTTCTAAGTGCAACTCGTTACTGGAGCCTCCGATGAAATATACACATTTTGAAGACTTGTTGGGTTGTTTAGCTGTTTTATATAGATGTTGTTGAGTTAGTTTAACGTCCAACACCAGCACTATATAGCTATATTGTGGACGGGCCCCAAGACTAACGTCTGACAATTTTATGTGCTGCCACACACGAAACAGGGCGGGGATGCCATGACTCCTGTCTCAGCCGGTCACATCATACTGAGACCGAACCAACCAGTAGGGAGCGCAGACGCCAGAGTTCGAACCCGGATCCTTTTGCGTCGGAAGCCGATGTTCTACCCCAGGACCACCGCCCCCCCTCCCCCCACCTGTTTTATACCGTAGGCCTTTATATACTTAAATGTTTATAAAAAAAATGTGGAAACCTGTTTTATACCGTAGGCCTTTATATACTTAAATGTTTATAAAAAAAATGTGGAAGTTTTAGCCCCTGGTCGAAGCAAATAGAAGACCGTGTAAATGGAGTGCAAACTATGGACAGCTCTATGGCAAAACCGTGCTGGACAAAAGCACTATCCGTGCAAAACGGAGGAGAAAAGAATAACCACAAAAAGAGGGGAGGTAAGCGTAGTGTTCTCTCAACTTATGAGACGAAAAATACATTAAAAATAGAGGACTGCTTCCGTTGGTTGCGAAAAGTACCAAAGCTCGCTGAGCAATCTTCTACTTTCGCGATTATGAAAGCTTGGATTCAGCGAGCGTCCTGTGATATTGAACAAGTCGTGTTCTCTGTAAAGATGCCAAATCAGTAGGACTGTGGTTTCACGAAGTGATGGTATTGATTCTTCCTATAGTGACAATGCGTAATTCGCCATTGATCATAATAAATAACGTACTATTAATGTACCTTGATTTACTCCTCGAGGTGTTAACTATGTATTGTTTGAACTCGGTCGCTTTGATAAGTGCAAGTAACAACCACGGTAACTTTACTCAACGCACATTGTCTGAAACAAGGAATTGGGTAACAATATGTTACAGATGCTAATGTTTTATTGTAGCGTCCAGACATTGCCGTTTTAAAATGCATCATAGATCGTTTAAAGCTGTTGTACTATTAAAAGCCAAAGAAGTATCTAAGTAGGCATCAACTTAAATAATTATTACTAATCACATAGCTTAGTCCAAAGTATCACACCGCTGATTTAAGGCCCGATCATACCAGGCTAGTCCAAGTGTGGGTCGTAATTCACAGACTGATGAGAAATTAGTTGGTCTTGGTATGGACACCCTGGCCAAACCACGTGACACCAGGACCAAAGTCTACGCTCAACAGCCACTGCTCTTCCCATACACACAAAGCTGTTGTACTATTAAAAGCCAAAGAAGTATCTAAGTAGGCAGCTATCTGCTCAGTGATTACTTACATGTCTAAATGTTCAAATAATTAATAAACAATAAACTAAGCTTATTTCATAAATCGTTTTTATTTTGATCTTCTTTTATTACAATCTGAGACTAAATACACCAATTGGATCTACATGTATGCATTCTAGAGAAATATAATTATGTTGAAGTTTTGAATCGAAAGCCCGAAGAAAATATAGGCGCTCTACACAGACCAACAGAGATCAAGCTTTGCCTCAGTGTCGCAATGCACAGGATGTTGTCCCGGTCTCGGAAGTTGTTATCCGTTGGCCCACACCCTGTGTGCCTTGAGAAATAAAAAGCCACTAAAAATAGATAGTCGCATGTTGTCTGTGACTGGCTGAGATGGATGAATGAGATGGTATGTTCGAACACATAGGGCCAAGAGTATAATTCTGCTGATAGTACTAGCAAAAAGAAAACTTACAAAAAACCCACCTAGTACGCCATAATGTGTCGGCTGAGACAGAGTTCTTGGCATCATCACGCTGTCTTTTCGAGGCATCATGTATTACTGTCAGATATCAGTCTTATGACCCGTACGCAGTTTCGTCCAATAAATGGTCGTGATGGTTGTAAAATAATAATGAAACAAACATACATCTGTATCACTGGACCAGGAGGTCATTTCTTGCCAGAGATTTTTGCTCCAGTATTTCCAGAGTTGTATCTTGTTACCGGCCTTTTATATGATTTATGTTTATCTAGATCTATGGCATAATTAGTTATAAATCTAAACGACAGGTAATTTTTTTTTAAAGTTACAATGCTTAAATAGTCAAGTGCAATAGCAAAAACTAATATTGATTTGATTTTATTGGTTGACATTCGCTCAAACAGCCAAATGATATAGTATATTTTTACCATTGTTTATCCGGTTTGGTTACTTAATGACCCGGACACCGGGCAAACATGACTCGTGTTACACAGTGTCCATTATGTCCCTTCTTAAGCCCTTGTAAATAAAAGGTAATTAATTTTTACATTTCTACAATACTTTTAACGTTATTTGTTTTCACGCTAGTCGTAAGAGGACTATTACTACACCAGCTTTCTTTTAATCGATTTTACAAATCAGAACAATGTTTTGTTGATTTTATTTTTTATTTTATTTATTTTTTGTATCGACGTTTTGCATGAATAGCGAAACCCTGTGGTAATCACTTGTTAGGTTTTTAGAATGTTTCAATTAAGCAATCGACCAAACCCACAACAAGGCAATGATTTTAAACAATTATTCAGCACAGAAAACCCATCACACTCTAGGCGCAATTGTGTGAAATTCAAGCGTCGGATTATCTCTCAGTATTGAAATAAAAGGTTACTCACCCCCAAGTCTATCAAAGGCGGTTGCTACTCACTATTCCAGACACCACGCTCAACAAGCAATTCCCAAACAACAACAGACGGGCCAGTGCGCAGATCAAAGTTGGCCTAATGTCTGCAGACCAACAATCCGACAGTAAAATCGAAAATAATTACAGTCTGTTGGGAAACACTGGAGCCGGGTATAAATAATTCAATAAACTCAGGCGCAAAAAGAAAGAGAAGGTTGGGATGTGAAAAGGGGGTGCCGGGCAACCTCTCTCTATCTCTCTCTCTTTCTCTCTCTCTTTCTCTCTCTCTCTCTCTCTCTTCTCTCTTCCTCTCTCTATTTCTCTCACTCAATCTATCTCTCTTCATCTCTCTTTTTCTCTCATTTAATCTATCTCTCTTCCTCTCTCTTTTTCTCTCACTCAATCTACGAGTATCTCTCTTTCCCTTTCTCTGACTCTATCACTCTCTGTCCCTGTCGCTACCCACCAGTCTATCTGTCTGTATAGTCATATCTCTCTTGATTTGTTTAACTGTATGTCTATATTTTCCCTTTCTCTGTCGCCCTCTCTCTATTTCTCTCTTTATCTCGCCCCCCTCTCTCTCTCCTCTCTCTCTCTCTCTCTCTCTCTCTCTCTCTCTCTCTCTCTCTCTCTCTTTTTAACAAATATTGAAATTTAACTTCTTTTGTCTTTGTTTCATCTCTCACTCCGATCCTATACCTACTCAATCCAAGTTTTCTTTGCATTCCTCCAACGGTTTAGCACGTTCTCCCTTTTCCTTATGTCTCCATCTTTTTGTTCTTTATGCTCACGCTCGCCCTCCTATCAATCTGTTGGTTGGTCTGACTACCTCACCTTTTTTGTATGACAATAATCCTTGTGTTGCATATCGCCCTATCCAGATCTTTTCTCTGTCCGTTTATCCTACTGACTGTCCCTTCCCCTTTCTCTCAAATCTTCGTCCAATATCAGCTCTTCTATTTTTTATTTCGTAGCTTAATGTCTCTTTTTAACTCTCTACTTATTTATCATTTATCATTTACTATCTTTATATCTATCCATGTTTCTTTGTTGTTGATTTTGTTTGTTTGGTTGTTTGTTTTACTTTTTTTTCTTTACCCTCACATTCCTCTATTTCTATACCTCCTTCACTCACCTCTGTCGTTCCCTTTCTCACTCCCTCACTCATGCTCTCACCGTCATCACACTCGTCGTCTATACAAACATAGACTGGCCTGTTTGACACGGCTCCGTCCTACTCGGGTGCCATCAATTATTCTGGCTATGTCTCTTCTAAAAACAATCACTGTTTATTTATTGAAGCGACCGACACTAACCCTGTGCTACTAACCGTCGCATTTATTCCTGCTTGGATTGCCAGTGCCTGGGTTTTTAGAGGCGAACCCACCCGTCTAACTAGCCGGGCCGTTCCCGGCCCAGCAAACCCAATAACTCTATTTCAATCCTTCTGATAACTTTTTATGCGTCAGCTTTTTTCAAACTCAGGTGGGTTTGTTTTTGTTTTTTGTTTTTCTGTGTGTGGGTTTTTGTTGTGTTTTTCTTTTTTGGCTGTTTTTTTTTTTTTTTTAAGTTTTTTTGGGGGCGATGCCATGCGTTAATTGAACTTATTAAAATTATGTAATATCCTATATCTTGTGGTCATTTTACCCATATGTTTATGTTTTTTTATAACTATACTTTGTTCAATGAAAACAGCGTAAATGTAAATTGATGCTAATTTTTGTACAAATAAAGACATGCCTTTTAATGAACTATTTTAGAACCAAGTGCAGTATTGGAGTATTTATAAATAATTGTCATTTCTTTTTTTTTAAGCTGCTAAGTACAGGAAATCCTAGATTCGATAGGCCATAACTATAATTACATGTAATACTAGTTGTGGCTGATAGGAGAGTGAATAAAATATTGCACCAAAACAGCATATGGCATTGGAAGGAAAAAAAACAAACACACCCTTTTTGTCCTTTTAAAAATGACAATTAAATGGCATAATTTTCTTCAAATTTTAAATTCATTACTTTTGCAATCAGCCTTTTTTAATATAGTTTTCTCTAAATTTTTTATTTACTATTAAGAATATTTGTGCTTTTTTAAAAGTTCTGTTTACGTATGAAGCAATAACGTCATATATCACTACGTAATACGGCGTCCATGAAAGTCATGGTATCCCCGCTCTGTCTCGTGTGTGGCAGCACATAAATTGTCAGACTCCCGTCTTGGGGCCCGTCCACAATATAGCCTATATAGTGCTGCTGATGGACGTTAAACCAACCCAACAACAACATGAAGGCGACTGCTAACCTTAAGGGACAATAATTCACTTCCACATTTGCATAGTTCAACTAGAGCACAGAAAAATGTCGTAAGTACAACATGGCGGTAGCTTAAAGCTCGTCTTAAGATGTATAACTTTCATTATTAAGATGAGTCGTAAGCTACCGGGAACGTTGTACATATGGTCCAAAGTATTACCGGTGACCTTTAGTTTAAATTTTTTTTCCAGAATTCCATTCTTCTGATTTTATTTAGTTTGTAGAGGGGTGTCGACATTTCATTTTCGATGAGTACTTTTTCTATATACATTTTTGTTTGAGCGTCTTGAGGTGGTAAGTGCAACGATGCTATAAGCTTAGACCCCAGACTTATGCTAGGTTTTATATTTTTTAAAGTAACTTTAGTCCAGGATCTTAGATTAGAGCTACTCTAGCTACGTGTAAATCTAGACCCAAGTCGAAAAAGTTGAAAGCTACTCTTTTGTTCTGGGCTCTCATTTTTGGTTTAGGTGAGAGAAACCAAGTTTTTGTAACTTGTGTCTTTAATTGGTTATTAATTTCAATATTTTTTTTAATGTCCCCATTCCCCTGCTATAGGATTTGGATTGTTCTGCATTGATGTGTGCGCAAATTTGTTTCAATGTTTTTCTTTACAGTAGCTTTTGAGTTCCTAGCCCACATGCTCAGTTGTCATGGTCGAAAAATACAAAGATTCCAGTGATAATAAACTAATCTCAGTTCAAAATTGAGATTATTTTTGGGCCAAAAAGTGTTGATAATCATAGGTTATTAATGTGGTTACCACTTTCGTCACAACTAAACACTACCGCTAAAAATACAGATGTTGGTGATGATTCACTTCTGAAAAATGAACCGATACATTTTCGAAAGAATGAGGTACAGGATACCTAGGAAAAGCAAACGGATTAAATAGCACAGACGGTCGTAAGGATTGTTGGACTCTCGGTTAGATTGTTGCGACCATGGGAACTTGTCCGTACCTGGAGTTTAGACACAAGACTGCGCTGATCAGCCCCATCTCCTCATTGTATTTCTCGTATGGACAGGTTTTTTGGGTTTTTGTTTTTTTTACTCCAGCACGATTTAGTCCACGGGTGCAATACGCCACTCTGACTCATCCTACAGCGCAACTCTATAGCATTATTTGTGGCGGGCGTCAGACATACTCTGTCTATGCGAAAACGTTTCTGTTTTGTTTTGTTTTTTTGGAAAGGACCTCCACAGTGATTTTTGGGTAACGTGTCCCAATTCCTAACAAAACAATCTATGACAACTATGGCGTTTGTTCATCCTCCATCATTACATTTGCTGTATAAAAGTCACATTTTTTGGTTTCCAAACCTTTATCGATTTTGTATCACACATCATAAGCGCATAGCAGCTCGCTTATTTACAGGACTTTGGTGTGGCAAAGGATAATGCTGCCTGAATTTGAAAAAAAAAAAAGGAGCAACGTCGTCATAGGTAATTTTGTTCGAAATTAAGACACATTATCCCATTTTCACTTTAAGGCTCCTCTACAAGAAACAGAGTTGTTTTAGAGTAGATAGAGTCTGTCTAGCGGTAGAGTGGCGTGGTACACCGTTCTTCTATGCTTCATTCTTTGTTGTCCATGCTCGGTGACTAACAGGATACGCAGAATATAATTATCATTAGAAAGTTAAAATGTGCACATATTATATGAGATTAAATTGTCTGAAGTTTTGACGAAATATATAGGTTATTTTTTGTATTTGTGTGGTATAAATTCATAAAATTGAAGAAAGTAATAAAATGGATTGCTCGGTGAATGTTATTCACATGGGAAAGGAATAAGTATACACAGTGCGACTTATTTTGGATGTATTTATCATGGAGTGCGTGTAATGACAAGGTAAGATATAGAGAAAAGACTTGAAAGCTGAGGGACTCTGTGAACGTCAACATTAAGAATTCAAGATACACGTTATAAAATCAAAACTGAAATTAAAACATCCAACAATCAAGTTCCGACTTGAGTGTCTTCGAGCTCAAACTCATGTAAACCACGAAAGCTAAAAATACCATTTTTGTGAAAAGTGTTTTTGCTATATAGGGAGTTTTATCTTTGCATACATCATTACAAAAATCATTGCTAATACATGCATTGATACATTTTTTTCTTCAGAAGTTAATGGTACAATTAAGGGATAAAAGTATATTATTTATCAACAATACCCAGATTACACAACCAAAACTTCCAGATTTAGATTTTGAGCTATTTTAAACAGATTGAGATCGAGATCAGAATGTTATTAAATTTAATTTCAATAAGCTAAGGTCAGCTAATGAGCAGCCCTGTGATTATGTGCCAGCTAGATCTAGGCTTCAAATGTTAAACAGTCTTTTTGCAGACCAATTCAAAACTTGCCAAGACTTCGTTCCACTTTCGATAATTTGACCTTTCAAGCTACAACACCAACACATGTCGGGAGGAAGTCTGTGACTTTCAGGCGTAGAAATCGTTTGTAATTTAATTGCAGTGTCGGATATCACGTGTCAATTTCCACTAGGGAGATTTCGATGTTTGCAAAAAGAAAACAACAACAAAAATAGGAGTGAAGGAGTGGGTGGTGTTTGATTGTCTCCGCCCATCCACACGACACGTGTATTTAACATTTACGCTCGTTGGAAGCAGCAAAATGGTGACCTTTTCAACCGACGTTTATTTTATTTTGGGATTGTACAAAACTTTTCGCATCTGGGTGATATGACATGTCATTTCGAGATTGGAGTCTTATGGCAATGGTTGAAAATGAGGAATTATAAAAGTGCCAATAAAAGAGAAAAGGTCAAGAATGTTAACAGTTTCTTTCTTATCTTTTTTTTGTTTTGTTTCGGCGTTTTTTTAATTGCTTTTCATGCACAATTGCGTAACACCTTACTCAAGATGGCACCAGCGATTATGATTAGTAATAGTAGTAGTACTAGTAGTAGTAGTAGTAGTAGTAGTAGTAGTAGTAGTAGTAGTAGTAGTAGTAGTAGTAGTAGTAGTAGTAGTAGTAGTAGTAGTAGTAGTAGTAGTAGTAGTAGTAGTAGTAGTAGTAGTAGTAGTAGTAGTAGCTACTCCTACCACTGTGGAAAAATAACTAAAAAGTTACAGATCTAATTATAATTATTTCAGTGGTGTGGTTCTTCTAAATCTAGAAGCAGTAGTAGTAGTTTTTGCTGTTATTAATTTAATTAATAGTAAATTAATATCTCTTTTTCTTTGTTTTGTATTTATTTAAATGGCCCGTTCTATTACTACACGTAAGCTGAAATTGTTCAAACAAGAAATGTATGTATCTCAGAATTTACTGTAATAATCTATTTCCCTTTATACTAAAAAGTAACGGCGTATCACACCAATGCTGTTTCCATCTTATGTCATTGTAAATGTAAGTCAGTATTTTTTAAAAGTTTCCTTGTTTACTATAAATCAACCGTTCTTATTTCTATGTGAAAAAATATGATATTTAAAGGTTCCGGAAGATTAATACTTCTTTCAGAAGAGTTACTGTTCTGGCTTGGTGCAGGCCTTTTCGGAACCACGCCTTTCCCCTTTTTTTCTCTCTATCCCCCTCCTTCACGCTTCCTTCCTCTCTCACTGTCTTTTTGCCATCTCTATAAATTATATGTCTCTTTTTTCCGCTTTTTTGCTTTTCCTCTCCTATTCTGTATATTACTTCTAATTGTATTTCTTCACACAACTATTCTCTGTTTTGCTGTCTGTAGGCTGTGTGTCCTCCATCTCTCTCAGTTAGACTGCATCTATTTGATTTTCTATTTGCCTCATTGTCTGTATATGTGTGTGTCAGTCTGTCTGTCTGTCTCTCTGTCTCACTGTCTGTCTCTGTCTATCTTGTCTCTGCCTGTCTGTCTCTGTCTGTCTGTCCGTGTATCTGTCTCTATCTCCCTTTCTCTCCCTTTCTCTCTCTCCCTCCCTCTCTCTCCCTCACCCCTCTCTCTCCCTCTCTCTTTCTCTCTTTATCTCTTTCTCTCTATCTCCCTCTCTCTCTTCCTCTTTCTCCCTCTCTCCCTCATTGCTCTGTATCGTCTTATTCTGTCCTAAACCACCCAACCTTCAAGTTAAAACCCAAACAGTTCAACTAACTAAAAATAAAACAACAAAAAGCCTAGACTCATCCGCCCTGACCATAAATTATTTTGTCAGCAAAGTCTACGGACTTCCCATGGATAAGACACATAATGAAAAATAAAATAAAAAAAACAACAAAAAATCAGTTTAGACATTCAGATGTAAGCGGTCGGCTCCAGTAGAGCCCAAATTTCATCAGCTGATGGTGCTAAGCGCCCTGCCAGGTTTATCCAATCAGCCACCAACTCCCCCGGCCTAGTAACTGGTGTCCATCGCACAGTCTGGCCAAAGCTGGATATAACAATAATAATAATAAAAGAAAACCAAAACTCATGGAAAAGAAAAACACTTGTCTTCTTATTTTTTCCTCACTGCTGGAGTCCACGAGCCACGTAAAAAAAAAAACTCCTTTTCTTAACACGCCAACCGCCA
>RQTK01000274.1:232736-263454 GCA_003991915.1 Elysia chlorotica | reverse complement strand
CCGATGTTTTTGTCCCCCCCCCCCTTTAACAAAGCCCATAAAAATTGTTGTCTTCAGATGTTTCCTCCCTTTTGGAGGGTCCCAATTTTTATTCTGTCCAAACCAGTCCTGTTTCTTTTTTTTTATCATATTGTGCGTGTTTTAATATTTCGCCTGTCTCTGTGGATTCCTGTGTACTTTGCTGGGGGAGACAGTCTTCTAGATTCAATACAACAGTCTTGTCATTGTGTATCACTCCGACCTCCCTGTATGTGGGCCTCATACAAAAAAGACGGCGATTTATTTCTGTTTTCGTGAACCAATCGTTAGGCGAGGGGGTTATTTATAGTAACCGGAATTATATTTTTGTAATGATATTTAATATTCCAAGTGTATGGTTGATTATTTTTTTTTTTTTATTTTTTTTTTTTGCTAACCATACAAATGTAAAATCTAAAAATTCTTGCTGCCATACTACATTATTTTTTAGTTTGGGGAAATATCCATCGTCATTTTTTAAATTTGTATATTTCAAAAACTGACGTTAGAAACGTTTTACTTTTTGCATTCATTTTTTTTAAACAATAGTCGTTAAAGCATATATACCCTTTTTCAACAATAGTCGTTAAAGCATATATACCCTTTTTTTCTGTTAACCATTTGATCATTTTAGATAATGTCTATTCATAGTCACATTTTTCGTAAAATGGTCAAACATTATTCTTGCAAAAATATTCTAGTCATCCTGGCATTTTTTTTTTATCTAAGTTATATTTTTGTTCGTTGCTTTGTTGTGTTTGGATTTTTTCCCTCTCAGACTAAATTTTATACCTCTTTATGGTTTTCCTAAAAATTATTTTCTTGAACGGTGAATGTAAAAAAGCGAAAGGTGTCCCTTTTCACTTACAATCCAATTTAAAGCTTCGAAACATGCCAGATCCCATGTAACTTGAAAGAAAACACATTAATGTTTGAATGAGTATCCGTGTGTTACACAATAAGACTGGGTGTCTCAAGAAGTTTAATTGTTCTGCCTTTTTACGAGTTAAATTAACTAGAAAAGTTGAAAATGTAAATTTGATTAATATTGAAAGCATTAAGTAGAAAATTGATAATTTAACACTGGTACTTCTACCAAAATGAATTGAGGAATCCTCACTTTCCTGACAGATAATGGTGTTATGGATGTCTGGTCCCCAATTTCTAATTAAATAGATTTCTTTTAAAGTTTCTATCTATTTGGGTGGTCTTGAAATTAAAAAGTGCGGATTTATATTTAATTTAACTTAAGAAAAATCAAAATTAGTATTCGTAGCACTAAAAAATAATAAGTCATCTCTTATTTTTGCTATAAAAGAACTAGAAAAATGTGTCACGCCATTCCTTTAGTTGAACGCTGGCACGGTTTGACTCATCATAATGTAATACTTTATCACGCTGCTGTATTATAATAATCTGAAAATCCCTTAAATGAACTGTTTCAAGCCGCTAGTTCTAACCATTGTCCTCTCGTCTGTAAGACTGACCTGCTAAGAGCAGGGCCGGGCAAACACTTGTGTTTAATGCTGCATGAAGCAAGATGCTCGTTATCTGATGATGGAGGAATTTAAAAGGAACTAATGTGCCGTGCTTCACTTGCTCTACTGCTACTACGACTACTACTAGCTTTTAGCCGAGAGCTGCAGGCCAAGGGCTGACTCCTCTAGCGTTCAATGGCCGGCGATTTTTTCTGTCTCATTGCATTTTGTGTATGTGTCTATGAATAAGTTTGTTTTGTAGTTTTTTTTTCTCTTTTTTTGGGGTGGGGGTGTTTCTTTTGTTGTTGCTGTTGTTGTTGTTGTTGTTGCTGTTGTTGTTGTTTTTGTTGTTGCTGTTGTTTTTGTTGTTGTTGTTGCTGTTGTTGTTGTTGTTTGTTTATTTGTTTTTGCTTACGCATGTGTACGTATCTCTTTTTTTTTTTTACAAGGATCATGTAATAAAATACCAAAGAAAATTATGTATACCTGCAAAAACATGATAGAAAAACAATCAGCATTTGTGTTTTGCCCAAAATAGGGTTTATACATTTCATAAATTATAAGTATTATGACTTGCGTAAGTGTTTGTTATTGCGTTTGTTAACTCTTCAGAAAAGTCAATAAAACTCAAGGCAAGAATTTCTAGTAGGGATCAGAGGGTGACACTACATTATTGAACCTTAAAGCACAGTTAAGACAGTTCACAATTATGGTTCCAGAGTAGACTGCCCGGAAAAAAAGATGTGTTCTTTTCTGACAATTTATTTTGGGTACTTGACCTTACATTTTTGGAAGCATGCCAACCTATAATTATAGTCAATCATAGGATTACTGAGTTTTCTTCCGTGCCACAGAAGAAACAAATATAAAACCAATACAGTTCTTCTTTTTCCTTAATAACATTTCGTGATGTTTCGATTTTATTAGGGGTTAAATCTGAGCTACTTTTTTTCATTTTGAAAGAAAAAATTAAAAAAAAACAAGGAGTGTTTATATAACATCAAACTCATTAGGCTGATGAATTAAAAGAATACACGAATGCCTTTTATCTCTTTTCACGTTTTTCTTCAAATCAGAGGACTATGGGTCTGCGTTTTAATGCCATAGGGTACAGGGGAGAGTTCGTCTCGGCCTTCAAAATCCCAGGAGACTTGGCTATATCAATTATGGAGAGGAGAGTGGGCGGGCGAAATACGCGTAACTAAAACCTTCCAAACTGTTCAGTCGTTCTGTCCCAGGGAATGTATACTATGTAACAAGGAAGGCCACCGTTCTCAACTGTAAGCAATAATGATGAAAAAAAAACATTGTATCATCAATTTAATTTAAATGCATAGACCTAGAACCGTGTTTATTCCTTCCTGTTCCATTTATTCTCCTCGCGTTTTCAACCGCGTCGTCTTCTTTGTTTGACTGATGTGTGCTGTTGTTAGGAGGACATCGCAGATTTTAGGGTCACAGTTGTTGACTTTGATATATTATGTCACCACGACTGATCTCTCTCTCTCTCTCTCTCTCTCTCTCTCTCTCTCTCTCTCTCTCTCTCTCTGTCTCTCTCTCTCTCTCTCTCTCTCTCTCTCTCTCTCTCTCTCTCTCTCTCTCTCTCTCTCTCTCTCTCTCTCTCTCTCTTTCTCTCTCTCTTTCTCTTTCGTTTCTTTTCTCTTTATCATCACCTGCTGATAGAGAAAGCAATATTCGATGTTGCCCAACGTGTGTGTTCCTTTTAGGAGTACGTCTGCAATTACCAACTATATTACCTACCAGGAAATTTTGTTTATTAGAATCAACAACACACCAACACACCTTTTGTTGAGGGTGGGTCCAGATGCGGTGAGACCTACTCTGGGCGCCTGTTTGGAGTACTCCTGGCTTGTGTTCTATCCATCTGCTGTTTCAGGATTGATGGAAAATTGATCGATGTTATGACACAGTTAAGATGACAGACTAACATCTTGGATTGACAAACTAGATGTGGAGATGTAGCAATGCGATGCTACTGCCTTTAACCCACCTTCAGTTTTCACTCACTCTTGCTTTTTGCTTCTCTCTGTATCCCCAGGTCTGTGCACGCTGGTGGGCGTCATTCTCTACATCAGCAGCATCACTGGTGAGGTTGGCAACAAGCCCAGGGCGTCTATTGAGGAACCCAAGTTCGAGTACGACTATGGCTCGTCCTTCTACATGGCCGTCGGTTCCTTCGTTCTCACCGAACTGTCCGGCGTTCTCTCTGTCTATCTCTACATCTCCAAGTACAAACAATCGCAGCGAGCCAAGCACTTAATGCTGAAGTCCTCAGAGCCGCACTACCATCACCCGCCGCACCATCAGTACCACCACCACAGCAGCAGCGGCGGCGGACATCAGCATCATCACGTGTACCATCACCACAACGACCGGAACCACCAGTCTGCGTCTGCGCCGAGCAGACACATCCGGCGGCCGCCTCGGGAGAACTCGAGCGACCGTTCCGCATCACGTGACCGCTCCCGGGAGCCGTCAGCCACCCGCTCGGAGAGCTACTTCACCTACACGCCCATCTCTGACGACACGCCGTCCTCGTCGCACGAACTGTCCAGCTACGCGTTTCCCCGTGACGGCAGCACGAACAATACAATCTCCACCACGGCGGAGATGCACGGCTTGGCCACGCTGGGGGACAAAGCCAGGGACGGCAACCATGTGGGGGCCGGGAACGCCTACGTAGGGAACGCTAACGCCACCAGCTTGCGCTCCACGTCGCCTGCCACGACGCTGGTGCCGTCCACGTCTTGCGGCGGTTTACGTACCGGATCCCCGCCGTCCTTGGTCCCCGTGCCGTCTATAGACATTGTGCGACGTACCACGCCCGTGTGATACAACAGCACGTCTAGGTTTTACTTATCAAATAATTATCCCATTTGTGTATAGCCGCGTTTTTTGTAGAACTGTGTGTATAACTCTATGTTATTACCTTTCCATGTTTGTTATCCCCCCATATCGCAAACGGTTACGATACCCAATGTAGACTTTGCAAGTGCTTTCGAAGAGCAAAAATTGCCAAAAACACATACATTGTTACAGACTTTTGAGCTGATTTAAGTGGCTGATTTTATGTGTGCAACAACACTTCTACGGAAAGAAGTCGAAACAGAGCTATGTTGGGATTTTTTATATTAATTAAAGGAATTGAATATTAATTCTTGACGACTGACAAGACTTCTAGAAATTCCCCAGTGTTATTGTCAATAAAAATGAAAAACATAAGCAAAAAAAGCTGGCACTGTTATTCATCTTTGTGTGTTCTTACACTTTCCGATAGACTGGGAAATTCTGTAACTTAAGATATTGCTGATCTCGCGTTCCACAGAAAAAGCCCCGGTCAATTATTTGGTGTGATGGGGCATGACTCTGTCTTCTTTTTATAAATTGTATTGTCATTTTGAGGCACAAGAAGAAATCAAACTGAGCTGCTGATTTTACTCAAGATGTGAAAGATCAAATTTCGAGAAACAGACGATGGAAAAGTACATAACCATAACATATTGTATAAAAAACATCAATTGTTTACATATGACACAGACGCGGGCATTGTAATAAGCAATGACAATACAGTTAACATTAATTTATCAACGTATGCATGCAAATTGTGAATTTCGTACTAGTTTTGGATTTGAGTGAGGTACATATATTACCATTCTAACAGTACTGGTGACTGACATCCTATCCTGGAGGTCCAAGCAGACATTTTCTACTGGACTACACAGTCTTTTGTTTACTTGGGTGCAACGCATTGTCACAATCTTTTGAACTCAGTAACATTTCAAGATTGCTTTTTTTTGAAAAATGCAAAGAGAAACCAGAAACATAGCATACTTAATATTGTTTCTTGTCTATCGTGATAATAATTATGTAACCTATACTTAAAATAAGGAGATGTATAAAACGCTATATTTCTACTTCGAGCAACAATGACATCACGGAGTTTTTTCAAATGTTAGCAATATAACAAACTGTACCCGTAGAACTGCTGCTCATGAACTATGATGGTTTTCAATATTGAACTTATTACCTTTTAATGTTCATCAAGGAGTATCGCATTGAAGCAACAATCATATTGTTATTTATAACTTTATATCGACTTGTATGTCCGGCGTTTTTTTTGTTTTTTTTTTTGCTCCGCTTTCAGAACAACTGCCATGTAGATCTACCACTGTTTGAATTACCTTCGTTGAAATGTTATGTCTTAAAGTACGTAATTATGCATCCCTTTAATGCTGTTTTAGCAATGGTACTCAACACATGTCTAAATCTTGTAAACACTCCCCTTGCCAAAAGTAATTGAATATTATTGAATATAAGATGCTATAGATGATATTATTGTTTTGTGAAAGTGTTTTATAGTTAACGTTAAACAATTTTATCTACATGTTCATTTTTTAGTGTCGTTTCTTTTTCTTTTGAGATAACAATTATCTTCTATTTCCATCTCCTTCCATATACTTTATCCTTCTCTCTATTTCTCACTACGCTCTCTATCTATCTATCTATTTATCTATCTATCTATCTATCTATCTATCTATCTATCTATCTATCTATCTATCTATCTATCTATCTTAACTATTTTTTATGAACTATTATTTTGAAGGATCATCACCAATGCCAAAGTACAAGTATAATATGAGCTCGTTCAAATATCTTTTAATCAAGCCTTCCCACATAGTTTTGAAAAATTCAGAGATGCCATGAGTATGCGTATGGGTAAAACACACACACACTTTTTAAGTGCTAAACAATGTCCATAAAAGATATTCCGTAAATTGTCTCGGTTACGGCTCACGAAGGTATAATTAATTTTTTTTACAACCATTTTTTTATTTAGGTAACAAGCTTTGTGATAAAGTGACAAAAGCCAGCATGTGTATGAGATAAACATGCACCAACTTTCACCCTTTTTGAAACAGAAAAAAACCACGTTTGCCATGTTTACTTGTAAATTATTGCATCAGCAAGGTTAGTATATGATCGGTGTTTTCACTTTCAAAAATTAACCGTCTAGTGAATATTTTTTAGTTGTTTTCGTCTGAAGTGTAACAAATTTATGAACCCCTTCAACCTCTGAAATACTTTATGTTTTCCTCATAGTTCTTTACACGAGATGTTGGTTGCCTAATTGACCCATTCAGAGCAGAAACCGACACAAGTCAGTGATAATATGCCAGTGGGGAAACCCAACTGGACGTCATAGCATAATGAGCAGGGTACACAACAAAGACGCTATGCATACCAAATTCAGCGGCCTTTGTTTATCTTTTTCAGCATCTTGCATGCTGCGTTTATTGTAAGTCGACGCTACCAATAAGTTGTTTAACTTGTTCTTCGGAAATGAGTAATTTGTTCTTTAAGACTTCAGGAGCTTTACTAAGGTGTAAAAAAAGGCTATTTTAAATCATAGCAATAGTAACAGTTGTATTGTTAGAAATGATATTGATTTTTTTTTAGCGATCTTCCATCTTTTGGGGGTTTTGGTTTTTCTATTTTTACGACGTTCTTAAATGGACAATGTTTAACGCATACGCCCTTGTTAACAGATCACAGTTTCATCGCAGATTTAATATTCCATCTGGTGAGGTGCTCTCTCTCTCTCTCTCTCTTCTTCTTTCTCTTCTTCTTCGTCTTTCACTCTCCTCTCTTCTATCTCCTCTATTTCTCTTCGCTCTTTTCTTCTTCTCCTTCTCTCTCTCTTCTCTCTTTGGATGTCTTTCTCCCTGTCATACTATATCAATTTATCTTTAGCCCCTTCAACTCCTCATCTCTCTTCTCTCTCTCTCTCTCTCTCTCTCTCTCTCTCTCTCTCTCTCTCTCGCTCTCTCTCTCACTACCAAATGTAATATAATTTATGTTTTTTGTTTTTCTTTCTGTGCGTCCTGGGGCCATGCAATGCTCAAACCTTTGTCTTGTATAAACCAATGATTCAGCTATTAATATTCACGTGCCATCTCTATTTGTTTTACTCGTTCTTTTTATGGCTGTTATAATCATGACAATTGCATTAAAGTTTGAGTGAGCCGTATTTCAATAATTTTTTCCCTTTTAAAGAGTATCCCATTCTTTTTTTTATTTCAACTGTGAATTTTTTGTAGCTTTCATCGCTGAAATTTGTATATTCTTCTCCCTGCCATGTTATGCAACCCCAGAGAATGGGTACTTTATTAGATAAGTTAAAGACAGAAGCATTTTAGAAGATAATAACAGCTAGTGATCAATTGGCTGAGCAGAAAAAAATATTACTTGGTGAAATAATACAAACAATTTTAATGCCTAGCTTTAGGATTGCCATTATATTACTGTTTTGAAATAGTTTCATAATACGGACATTGTTTATTATTATTATTATTATTATTGTTATTATTATTATTATTATTATTATTATTATTATTATTACCATTGTTATTAGCTATTAAAATCTACACTTAAGATACAAATATGAATCAACACCAAAATACTTAACAAATAACTCCTGCTGGACTTCAACTAGACAGCCATTATTTGTTGGTTTCGTTGTGTTTGTGTGTGTGTGCGTGTGTGTGTTTGTGTGTGTTGGGTGGTTGGTGTTTTTTTCGGGGGTAGTTTTATCGCAATTAAAATTTTGATAATGTATGAGCCTCAATTTTCTTCATTGTGAGAGGTCTTTGGTCGAAGAAAGCGGTTGTAACGTTTAGCTATTTAAGTCGGTTGCTTAACGTCCAAGATATACACTATACTTCCTATATTGTGGATTGGCCCCCAAACTGATATCTGACAATTTTATGTGGGGGCGGTCACATCATACTGACACCGAACTAAGCAGGAAAGGACAAGATCGGCTAAACAAATTTTCAATACAAGGAGATTTCTACAGGGCGTCGGGCCCAAGACTAGTAAAGTCTGACAATTTTCAGTGGAATATATAGTCTCTCCTTTTTTTCACAAAACTGTTTGCACAATTGTGAGAAATTTAATCAACCTTATATCTTTTGCATAAACAAATTTCACTTCAGTGCTTTTTTTGTGAAAAGTAAAAAAAAACATCGTTTACCCCTTTTTATTGCTCTTTTCTAAAATAGACGCAAGTTCATGATTATAAATTTCTTAACTTTTTTATGCATAATTTTTATGGTATCACATGAAATAATATTTGTTGCAAGTGTACCCACTTCTTCCAGTTGTAAAAAATACGACCCAACTGGAAGACAGCTATACTCCAGGGGTTGTTGAGTTGAGTTGTTTGGAAAAGTCCAACGGCAGCCTGATATAGGCTATATTGTGGACGGGCCTCGAGACTGACGTCTGACACTTCTATGTGCTGCTACTCACGAGACCGAGAGGGAGATCTGAAATCCTGTCACAAAAGATCATTGTATACTTACTCCGACCCAGCCAGTAGAGGATATATCGGACAAATACATTGTGGGGTTTGAACCATGGACCTTTTGATCGCAAAAAAAACACCTCCAAACATTCTGGCGGTGAGGTATTGTTTTCTTCGTGTAATGGCTTCCATGCAATAGTAGAAAAAGAAGAAATATGTTTCTAAGTGCTCTAAATTCCATACTCCTCTCGAGCACTGATATCTCAAATGATTGATCAAATCACCCAAAGCAGACACGGTTAAAGCTCAATAAGTTACATACTTTATGATACAACCAATAATTACTATTGATCTTTGACATACAATATAGATCTGTAAAATAAGTATGAGTTCATTGCGAAAGCAATAAAACATCTTGTATATTTTTCTTTCAATTGTATGAACATCAATATAATAATGAATGACAATCATAGAAGTTCGCCTCATATTGTGAACTACATTTTTATTAAAGCATTTTCTAACCCGATTGCAACTTTTCATCACTAAAAGTTGAGGCAAGATGAATTAATTCTTCTTCAACAGACAATGATCTCGGAGTGAACTATCTATCAAAATGTTTCAGCATTATTTTTTTATGTTCTGCCTGCTTTATCCTTGAATACATCCTCTTTATTTTTTCTCGCCCATTTTAGTCATTATATTAAATCAATTATATTATGAACTGACATGTAATTCAAACTGCACATCTCTATCTGCTTTGTAAAACGGACCAAAGGAAACAATATTCAAAAGATATGAACATGTTGTAGATAACGAACATTTCAACTATATTGTCTACTGCCGAGTGTGATTTGCTGAAAATGCACACAAACAAATTATCGTATTAATTATAGCCTCGTATTATGATATCGTGTTGATTATCGGAAAGAACCTTTTATTCAGACGCATACTTCATTATTGTGAATACGGCAAACTTAATTATTCTTAATCTCATTTCAAATCATACTTTTGTCATCTCATTTATTGCATTTTTGCTGTATCTTTTATTAGACAGCTTATTGTAGTTGGTTGCTCGCATTGTACCATAATAAAAACATGCCAGGTTACTTTCTCTAGTCTAGAGATTTTCTTAAGTCCTTGAAATTGTGGCTGTCTTCACTTTCGGTGATTATTTTTTTTAATGAAACGTTATATTTACATCGTAAATCGTTCTCAATATGACCCAATACGTCACCTCGCTAACATAATGGTATATTTCAAAATCATACATTTTTAGAAAAACGAAAGAAACTTTTGAAAGTTATCTGTTTTTATGTCGGTGCTTTGAAATTAAAACGTAATAAATTTAGCTTATCCGATATTTGTCATCATAGAACATTTAGATGGAAAACAATTCAAAGAAAACCTGTGTCTGTGTTATTTTGGTCTATTTCTGAGATAGACCATTATATTAGCATGGCGATGATAATTATCATAACAAGTTCACCTAAAATCTTTCCAAGGGTTTACTAGAAATGTCAACTTTAATATTAAGAAAGAAAAACGTTTTCTCTTGCTATGGTATATACATAAAGTGTTAAGATATGTATTCATTGGATAAAGGTTTCTTACCGTCAAACTTCAGCAGCTAGACTGTATCGCTGACGGGTTCGAAAACTGACATATGACAATAATAACTATTGTATGTGTTTCCATAGCGTACTTTTGTCTAATCTCGTCACATAATTATCAATGACACCGACCCAACTCATACAGGAAGAATTTCCGAGTCCTGTTTAGCAATTGAAAAATGATAGATTTAATGAAACGCGCAGTGAATACCTCTTCATCAGTAATCAATCAATCAAACAATTTGTCTGCCATTGCCACTCTTATACAAACTGGATCGTAGCAAAAATCGTTATTTTTTATTCAATTATCTCCCTTGTTTGTCAATTGGGCAGCTTAATAATATTGATTGTTTTTGTTGTTGTTTTTTGTCGTTGTTGTTGTTTTTTATAATATTCCCTGAGCTGTATGAATTTTCTAGCTTAAAAACCTATTGATATTATAATTATGATGTAATTTGAGTCGGCCCCAAACGCGCACTTGGCTTTTCAGGTACAACGGTATCTTAGGCTTAGGACCCGGATTAGGATTAAGGAATAACTATTATTAAACCAACATTTAGTCCGAGGCCCAAGTCTAAAGAACTTACTATCATCGGAGATTGGAAGTTGCAAGGCATAGACAGGGACAAACCAGGAAAGCCAGTAGAGTTGAGTTAGTTGCTTAACGTCAAGCGTTTACACTATTTAGGCTATTATTGTAGACGAGCCCCAAGACTGACGTCTGACAATTTGATGTGCTGCCACACACAAACCTGAACGGGAAGATCTGGACTCCTGTCTCAGTCGACCACATAATATTGACACCGACCTAACTAGTAAATACATTTTAATACGGATCGTGGGATTCGCATCACGAACTTCCAGATCAAGAGACCAACGCTTTACCACCTGTGCTACCCCCCCCCTCCCCCACTTAGGCTAGGACATAACTATTTTAGATATTGAAAATTACAATTGCATCCGGGGGGTGGGGTGGGGGGAGGGTGGGGGGAGGTTCTTTATCTTCGTTTTAGTAATGAAAACGTTTAAACGTTTAAAAGCTTTAGTCACGACCAACAGTTAATAATGTTTAAAAATATTAAACTAAAAAACTAAATCCCGCTACAAGTTTGGGCTTTTTATCAAAATCCTTGGTTGCACAACCATCATCGGTCCTATCATTTCATTGGATCCCAAGTGTATAGCTAACAGGCTAATTTAGAAAGACAGCAGTTTACACTCGGGTGAGGCTCCAGGCTTTTGTTGGGTATATAATAGTTTAGATACGGAGGAAAAAAAACGTACTTTATCCACAGAGACCAAACGCTTTTTATGTTGGTGGCGGTTAATAATTATTCGTACTTTTGTAGCGGTTAATAACTATTCGTACTTTTATAATAAAAGACGTGAGGTCGTAAATACAACATCACGGTAGTTTACAACTCGTCTATACAACATCTATATTATATCCTTTCCACGACGTGGAACGTTCGACCCTAGAAAACTGCATAATGCAACATTTAGGCCACTAACATTATTTTCTCTAAAAGGTGTGCAAATTCTCCCTAGGTCCTGTAACAAGTAAGTCTACTTGTATTACATGTTTTTGCTTTTGGTTTCTTCTCATTGATTGTACAATGAGAAAACACCGGTTCAGTGATTTCATTGACTTCCTGCTGTGTAAGATATAAAAACTAATCAATAACTCTGACTGATATAACTGCTAGCGCCATGGTTTTAAGGCAGAGTAATGCGCCTTCACGATACAGCCGTACATAGTGATCAAATTGATGTACCGATCCCTCAACCGGATCGGAATCACATGTACATGGTACTGGACCTGTAGCTACTAGACCATGTGCAAGTGTTCCATAGCTACTAGACTGTGCAAGTGTTCCTCTGTTGAAAAACTAAACGCTTGCGTGGATGATAACAGAGTGAGCAGACTGATGAAGGCAAAAGAGTGATGGAGGCACAAAAAAGTCAACTAAATCTTTTTCTAGCCCCATGAGCAGCGTAACATGTAGGCTTACCACTACAGTTACAAGATTAGTAAGCGTTGAAGGAACAGTTACAGTAACAGGAATTGTTACTGTTACCGGAACAGGAACAATTCCAGGCCCTTGTACAGGAACATCTGTTCCGCTGTATGTAGATACCTAGTGGATCGGTTCTCGACAACCGCTTTTAGTTCAGCTCTAGCTGATGCGCTGTGGGGAAGCTGTAGATCAAGCGCATCTAATGTTTGGTTCTTAGACGGTTCAAGCAACACAAGTTTGTCATTATTTATATCCCATGTCCTCTGCGTTTAACTGAATATTATTTTATTTGATTCTGTTGCTATGGATGCTGTCGTTCTTGCTATTGTTGTTGTTGTTGCTGTTGTTGTTGCTGTTGTTGTTGTTGTTTTTGTTAATGTTGCTGTTGTTGTTGTTGTTGTTGTTGTTGTTGTTGTTGCTGTTGTTGTTGCTTTGTGTGTGTTGTCGCTCCTGTGCAAATCTATGTGTTCGTTCATTTGGAGAGAAAAAATGATGGTTCACAGAACTAGGATTTTTTACAATACAACATATTGCGGAAAATCAAAAAAGTGAGGAGTATTGTTTGTGAATAATTAATTATATTGATACATGAAACAAGAACAGAGTCGAGCTATGCATCGGTGTAAACACGAAGGTGGAAAGTAAAGCAACAAATAGGAAACATTGATAGAGGAAAGTGAGGTGCAGCTTGTCAATGTGTTACGCAAGAAACATGGAACTGTGAAGAAGGAGAGACAGATAATGACAGAGAGGCAAAGAGACAGAGAGAGGCAAAGAGAGATAGACAAACATAGGGACTGAAACAGAGACAGAGGCAAACAGAAAGAATATAGAAAGCAAGAGATAGAAAGAGGAAGAAATTTTAGAGTGTTTCTAACCATCAGAACTTAGGAAGATTAAGAGTGTGCCAAGAGTATTCAAATCTGGAAAAAATGTTGTTGCTGTTATCATAGTTGTTGTGTGGTTGTTTTGTTTGTGTTGTAACTCGGTGCCACTATGTGTAGATGTCGTGAGGCAGTGGTTATTTAGAAATAGAATACATGAAACAATAGCAGAATTCAGCCACGCACCGACGCTAACACGAAGGTGGAAAGTAAAGCAACGAATAGGAAAGTTTGATATAGGAAAGTGAAGTGCAGCACGTCAATATGTTACGCAGAAACATACAACTATGGAAAAGGAGAGATAGACAGAGACAGAGAGACAGAGAGAGAGAGAAACAGAGAGAGTGAGAGAGAGAGACAAACAGAGAGACAGAAACAGAGACAGAGGCGGACATAAAGGGTAACTAAACAAAGAGATAGAACAAGGAAAATATTTTGAGAGCGGTTTTTTTTTTAACCATCAAAATTTAGGAAAATTTAGTGTACCAAGAGTATTCTAATCTGGAAAAAGGAGGGGGAACTTTTTTTATTTTTTTATTTTTTTTTTTGGGGGGGGGGGGGGGGGGGGGTGCTTCACTTTATAACATGATATTTAGCTCACAATACATGCACAATACATTGGTTTTAAACTGAATCAATTTTTCTAATCGCCCATGGCACGCTTTTTTTTAATCACATTTTGCACGCAGTAAATGAGTGCCACTGTTAGTGTTTTAAGCACCATGGCAAATGGCGATACATTGGAAACAAAATCAACCACTCACAAAACTAACTAATTCATATTTTTAAAGTGCCTGAGCACTTTTTTTTAAAAAGGATGATATTCTGCACTGTGTTGCCCAGCCCCACTGTTACTGTTCAGCACTATGTTTGAATCATAGAGAAAAGCTGACAGGCAATATACCGCTGTGTGATGGTCTAGTCCCTGTCGAACAGCATCTCACCTCGGGTAATTGGTTTGCACCAGCTGGTCAGGCCGATTGGGTTCAGGCAAATCCTATACAAATCTCAAGATAACTTTGTGGTAGAGGGTCTGAGTAATTGTCGGAGTGAGTAGTTTTAGAATGAGGTACGTTCAGTTGGTTGCTGAACTTCCAACGTCAGCACTATATAGGCTACATTGTGGACGGGCTTCACGACTGATGTCTAACTTGGTGGTAGAGGGTCTGAGTAATTGTTGGAGTGAGTAGTTTTAGAATGAGGTACGTTCGGTTGGTTGCTGAAAGTCCAACGTCAGCACTATATAGTCTGTATTGTGGACGGGCTTCACAACTGATATCTAACTTGGTGGTAGAGGGTCTGAGTAATTGTTGAAGTGAGTAGTTTTAGAATGAGTTAAGTTCAGTTGGTTGATGAACTTCCAACGTCAGCACTATATAGTCTATATTGTGGACGGGCTTCACGATTGATGTCTAACTTGGTGGTAAAGGGTCTGAGTAATTGGAGGAGTGAGTAGTTTTAGAATGAGGTAAGTTCAGTTGGTTGCTGAAATTCCAACGTCAGCACTATATATGATATATTGTGGACGGGCTTCACGACTGATGTCTAACTTGGTGGTAGAGGGTCTGAGTAATTGTTGGAGTGAGCAGTTTTAGAATGAGGTACGTTCAGTTGGTTGCTGAAATTCCAACGTCAGCACTATATAAGCTATATTGTGGACGGGCTTCACGACTGATGTCTAACTTGGTGGTGGAGGGTCTGAGTAATTGTCGGAGTGAGTAGTCTTAAAATGAGGTAAGTTCAGTTGGTTGCTGAAATTCCAACGTCAGCACTATATAGGCTATATTGTGGACGGGTTTCACGACTGATGTCTAACTAGGTGGTAGAGGGTCTGAGTAATTGGAGGAGTGAGTAGTTTTAGAATGAGTTGCGTTCAGTTGGTTGCAGAACTTCCAACGTTAGCACTATATAGACTACATTGTGGACGGGCT
This sequence comes from Elysia chlorotica, assembly GCA_003991915.1. Classification (NCBI taxonomy): domain Eukaryota; kingdom Metazoa; phylum Mollusca; class Gastropoda; family Plakobranchidae; genus Elysia; species Elysia chlorotica. The sequence goes on along the minus strand of RQTK01000274.1, from coordinate 248,188 downwards.
TCACGACTGATGTCTAACTTTGTGGTAGAGGGTCTGAGTAATTGTCGGAGTGAGTAGATTTAGAATGAGGTAAGTTCAGTAGGTTGCTGAACTTACAACGTCGGCAGTATATATGCTATATTGTGGTCGGTATTCAAGTCTGATGTCTGGTAATTTTTATGTGCTGCCACACACGAGACAGGGCAGGGAGACTTGCACTCCTGTTTTGGCCAGTCACACTATACTGAGACCAAAAAAAATCCAATAGGGAACATTAAGTCGTCGAATAAAATAATGTTCAATCAAATGTGGGATTTTAACTGGGAACCTCCTGAGCTGGAGACCAACGCTCTATCACTTGAGCCAGTCACACACCCCACCCTAGCCCCCGAGTGGTTTTAAAAAATAATGAGGCTCGTTAATTCGCTATCGCAAATAAACTGTAAGCGTGGAAGCAGTTTGGTCAGTATTGCATAGCAAAATGTCACCTCAGATGTATAATGGCCTATCCCATTTCAAAATTACGATTTAGAGTATTTTAGAAATCAGATAGTACATTATGTAACTCAGATAAAGAAATGCGTCCTTTGTCCACATAACACCCAAACTTGTAGTGGAGAGAAAGAGATGGAGACAGAGAGAGAGAGAGAGAGAGAGAGAGAGAGAGAGAGACAGACAGACAGACAGACAGACAGAAGACAGACAGAAGACAGACAGACAGACAGACAGACAGACAGACAGACAGACAGACAGACAGACAGACAAGAAACAGAGAGACAGAGGGGGAGAGGGACAGAGAGGACAGACAGAGAGACAAAAAGAAAGATAAACCGACAGACAGACAGGGTATTATTTACGTTTGGGAGTAAAAGTAATGTGACGTGGGTGGCTTTGTAGTAGAGCTTTGAAATTGGGATGAGAAGTACTTGAGGGTCGAACCTCGGCGATCGATAGGCTGTGAAAGGCGTCCTTGAGTTGAGTGAAAGGGTCACAGCATGAGCTGGGGTAAAACCAAGCACTACTTGGTTGATGGGTTGGTTTGTTGGTTAGTTGGTTGGTTGGTAAAATGTTGGTTGGTTCGTTGGTTGATTGGTTGGTTGGTTAATTGATTGGTTTAAAACCAAGCACTACTTTGTTGATGGGTTGGTTTGTTGGTTAGTTGGTTGGTTAGTTAGTAAATTGGTTGGTTGGTTAGTTGGTTGATTGATTGGTAAGCTGTTGGTTGTTTGGTTGGTTGGTAAAAGTCATAGGTTGGTTGGTTGGTTGATTAATTAATTCGTTAGTTGGTTGGTTGGTTAGTTGGTTAGGTTCGTTATTCCCAACGCCAGCAGCTAAATGATATGCCGGTCGGGTCTCTACAATAACAACGAATAAGTAACTTTTATATTTAATGTCTTATCGTGGAATCGAACTGGGGACCTTGCCAATGGAGGCCCAGCATTTTAAAACCTATGCCAGCCTGAAACAAGAATGTTTGGGCAACAGCTTGAGCTGTGGGTAAAACCAAGTACCGTAATTATGAGCACGCTTTTTATATGTCATTAATCTAACAGGCATACCTTTATACTCTTGGCATGTATCTACTCAGACTAAATAACGTTTAGCGTTTTATCATATGCGTTATATCTACTGACATAAATGTGGGAAAAGGTGATGAATTTACGGCCACATGTCCATGGATCTAGTTTTGCAATGCATGTAAACCTTATTTGTTTCTATATATCCATGTTTATCCATCTATCTATATCTGTCTTCCTGGTAGTATTCGCCAGCTTTTTCTCTGTAACCTGTTTTCACCTCTTTTCTCTCTCTCTCTCTCTCTCTCTCTCTCTCTCTCTCTCTCTCTCTCTCTCTCTCTGCTCTAACGGTCATAAACCTAGCAATTGGTTTTCATTGACAACATAACGGAACATTTCCAAGAAAACCTGCTGATCTATAAAAATACGTACATTTTGAACGGTATGTTTAATGTCCATGTAAGCATGTACTACATGTAACATAATCATTGACTGAACAAGTTTACTCGATTTGTCATCAAAGTATTTGGCAGTACATAGAGCTTTTTACTTCTGTCTCCTTTATCAAATCTCCATCTGGTATTTATTACTTTTTTTTTAAACCTGATTACTAAATTGAAATAAAACACAACTAACCGCAAGTGTAGTATTTTCGTCGCAGGAGTTTTCACAACGCTGCCAACCCAAATCAGAATGTAGGCGAAAACTTTTTAATGTGTATTTTTAAAGCGTTCATTTACTGTTTTCTGTATGTGCTTGTAAGTGCTCTCTTCTTGTTAAAGGGAAACTGTGCAGCCCATTCACACACTCTAGAGTGTAGCATTATCTGTCGGCTCGAGGCTCTTAATTAAGTTGATAAAATCAACCGCCGTTAGCGGAATTGATTTCGCAACGAATGTAAATCTTCTTTTTTTTTCTCTGAGTACTCATCTTTCTTTCTATTATCTATCTTTCTAACAGTATTCGCCACCTTTGACTCTCTAGTCTGCCTCCCGCTCATATCTCACAGTCCATCGGGCTCGATACACATTACACCTTTCTCTCTTTCTTTTTCTCTCGGTCTCTCAAATTTTCTCTGTCTCCCTTTCTCTCTGTCTATCTTACACACAAACACACACACTTACGGTTAGAGATTAAGTAATTGGTTTACATTGATACGGAGCAGATCCTAGAAAACCTGATTAGTTATACATTTTACGCTTAGGAATAATTAGAAACAATATTGTTGTAGAGTTACCCTTTTTTCCTTTTGTCCTCGTCCGGGCTCCATCTCGTTATTTTCCTATTTCATTCGGCAGATTTCTATATGAAAAAAATTCAATAAGTCACTAGATTCTAAGTCTTAGGAATGTGTGATGGGATTATGCGGTGATAAGAAGGAATGCGATACAAAGGCCTATATACGATACATAGGCCTATTAACTGAACCAAAATAATGTGTCGTAGTCAGCGTTGCTGCAGACAGATCGTAATTGTTAATTCTTTTCTGAGCGGGTGGCCCAATAGCATAATAATTAAACACAGAGGGGAGCATTAGAACACTGTTTGCATCATACAAGGTTCCCAGGGGCCTTATTTTAATTGCTAGTTTATTGCTTGGTCATTTCACTGATCGTAGACAGATAAGAATAATTTGTGAGCAGCTGGCAGAGACAGCGATTGCGTGGATTGTGCTTTTCCATACATTGATGATTCAGGAAAAAGTTATAAAGGAGACAAGTGGCGTGGGAGAGAGTCCAAAGCTAAAGCTTGGAGAGTCTGATCGAAGGTTGCGGGTACAATTCCTACTCAGGTAGTACTGGTTTGGCCGGTGTCAGTTTAATGTGACTGGCTGAGACAGGAGTCATGATATCCCCGCCCTGTCTCGTGTGTGGCATACAAATTCTCAAACGTCTGTCTTGGGGCCCGTTTACAATATAGCCTATGTAGTGCTGATGTTGGACGTTAAATCAACTCAACGCCCTACTCAGGTGGCCTCGTTTATCCATAATGCTTGGGTCGGTATCGCTTATAATGAGACAGACCCAGTTCCAGGCAACACGCTGTGGGACCCGTCGCCGTACAGGGTATTCTATGATCACCAAGGAGATCACCAGTAGAGAACTCCGCTTTCTCTGACCAAGAAGAGACAGCTGGATGGGAATAATCATTAACGGGTGTATCAAGTTCAATAAGTCTGCCCTGCTCTAAGGAATGGTGTCAGCCTCAAGTCAAGACGTTTTGTTTTCGAATCGTGATTTAAAGAAGTAACTAATATGCCTTTAATTTTATGAAAACTTATAGAGCAGGGAGTTTTAGAGCAGGGAGTATTTTAGCCATTACTATTGTTGATACCCGTGACTTGTAACTTCTCAAAGCTTTTCTTTGGCTAGAAGCCCATTTTTGACATTTCATTTAATAAGCAATCTGTATATTGCCGGTCATTAGTGTATATAGTTAAATAAAGGGACTTTCGAAAACATTAGCAAGAATTTTCAGACATTGGCCGTTTTATACTAATTTGTTAAACCAAGTTTATATGCTGTGAGACAAACTGGAAAATCTGATTCTTTTTATAATTATATAATAAATTATCATGTTTTATCCAGCTTAATACGCCTTAAAGGATACCCCCAGGGGAACCTAGGAAAGTTTAACCCAGAGATAGAGAGAGGAGGGAGAGGAAGATGAGGTGGGAAGAGAGAGAAAGAGAGGAGGGAGAGAGGGAGAGGAAGGTGGTGGGAGGAGGGATAGAGAGAGAGAGAGAGAGATATTCATTCTTTTTCCTTATAAAGAAGAAATGCAAATTAATGTTGATTTTACACAGGCGTTGTTGGCGTTGGAAATGTTAATAAGATCCCAGGTGTCTCCCTGTTTAAAAAAAAAGATAAAAGGGAGACATCTCGAGTTAAGGGCCAGACCACGTGCAATTAGGCGGGTTTCTTCTCTTTTATCTAGCTCCCCTGTGAGTTTCTACGCAAAATGTTGACTTTGTTGTTGTTGTTGTTGTTGTTGTTGTTGTTGTTGTTGTTGTTGTTGTTTGTTATTATTTCTCCTGTTGTTGTCGTTTTAATTCTTATCGCTACTGTTATTGCTGTTGTTACAATACATGTAGTTATGCATGTAATTATTTCTGCTGCTGATTTTTGTATGCATCGTTGTTAATATCCTTACTTATCTAATTGTTTTCCAATCTGGTTCATTGGACGGTTAGTAATGACAACCGAAAAGGCCGAAGATGAAAACAGATCAATAGCACACACCTATCACTTAGTGCGAAAATAGATTCCAATAATAATCGCTCACGTACTCTCGTGAAGGCCACCAACCTGCTCTTAATAACAATCTAGTACATATCGTGGTTATACATGCTCAATAATACTAACTGCAAATAGTGAACGTGGGCAGTTGCAGCATTTTGCCTCTAGACCCGGTATGTATCAGAGCAGCCAACCATATGCTCAAAAATAGTATTTTTTTCACAGTTTCTTACTAGTATTAAGCTAAAACTTTACCCCTTGGTGAGACTGAATGGGTTGGCCGTTCTTTATTAAAGCCGCTGGCGTCAGCTGTGGGTAAGTGATATCCACTGAAACCCACCAGCTCACTCTCCACGCCGGGGCCATACTCACACCTAGCTGGCCTATGAGTCTATCTTCCCACCAGCTCACTCTCCACAGCGGGTCCATACTCACACCTAGCTGGCCTATGAGTCTATCTACTTCATACTACTGTCACAGACCCTAAAGCTACATCAACTAGCTACTAAATACTCATTGATTGTCCGATTTATATATTTTGGCAATTAGAAACAAGAAGACAAGGCGTCGAGGATATTTTCTTAGTTCATTCGTGGAGAAAGTTTTGGTGAGTATTGTTTCGGGTATTTCAAATCTTTTTGTGAGAAGTGTTTTATGTCGCAATATTATTTGGGTGAGTAGTTTTTTGGTCACTGCATTGTTTTGGTGAGTATTGTTGTAGATAACTCTTTTATTTGTGAATTCACCAAAAATTAAGGAACGTTTTTGGAAGACACGAAATATAATTTAGGTTCAAGTTAGCTTTTCTAGTGTTTCAAGGAGATTATAAAGTAAGAAAACGGATTTTCTTTTTAGATCTACCACAAGAAAACACTGTGAAGTTTTTGTTTGTTGAGCATTTCTCATGTGTTCAAACTAGTGGAATATTCTATTGTGTGGAAGATTCATAATTGATAGACGGAAATCTTAAAGTGCCTATCACAAGGTATGTACCGACTGTTGTATGCCTTGCTGTTTTCTAATTGCCTTAAAAACTATAAAGATTTATCAAACACTAGAGCTACTTAGTAAAGTGGGGGAAAAGTTATGCAATAAGTCAATAACAAATATCAAATTTGTCAAATCATAAAATATTCTACAAAAGATTACTTTATCTCATTGATTGTCGGATAGAACGTGAAACATGTTCAAATCGTTTTTCACAAAGAGGCAAAGTTGGCAACTCAAAGTTTTGATGTAAATCTAGCTGTCTCTTTTAGACTTTCCCAGATGAAGGCTAGTTTCTGGTTCTGGCCGTAACATACACAATGATGCGATGCCTTGAGACAAATGTATTAAGGTCTACAAGGTTTAGGTTTTGTTGCTTTCAGGTTATTAAGAAAGGTTGAACAATTATGTGCTTCAATAACGAACAACACATACGTTATTTTGCGGGATGCACATAAGGTCGTATGTACAATGTTGCATTAAGCAGCTTACTACTTGTCTCAAGTCTGCAATTACGGCGTCTTTAGGCGAGGCGTAAGCTAACGGCAACGTTGTGCCTAAGACTCAGAGTATCCATCTACACCTTAGTTTGTAGTAGTTAAATCTTAAGGTAGCATACCTCTCTGTGAAACACACTGTAAAACTTTGTAGATAGAGATGGGCATGGTTTAAGCTCACACTGAAACTCAGATCCTTTCATATGGAGCCAATCTCACAGAATAATTGTTATTTGGTCAACCAGGTGCTAATGTCATAGAAATGGGATCGAATTAAAATTTACATAATATTTTTATTAGCATCTAATATATCAATGTTTTTCCCACTGATTAGATATATGATTTTTTTCCGAGTTGGATTCCTTGCAAAATTAGTAAACGAGTTTTGAGATATCTTTTCCTTTCTATGAAAAAGCCTTTTTAAAATTATCTGTTGCTCCCTTGTCACCTTAATACTTGCCAGGAAATATTATTACTATAGCCTTACATAATTCTGATTTTAAAAAATATCTTAAACTAAGGTATCGCTTCAAATCAATCTGAAAATCCAAATCTGAACAGAAAAAAACGTTAAGTTTTCAAACATTTCCATCAAATGAGTCAATAGATAGGGTTCAAACCTGTACCTTTTGCCTTGCCTTATCAAGAACAACAGCTCAAACGGAAACGAGCTAGTGTGCGTGGTAGAGCTCTGGTGTCTACTAGGGAGGTCCACTGCTTGATCCCACACAATCGGGAAAAGGTATTTGTCAGATTTCGTGCCTTATTCGTTTGGTGGGTAATACGGCTGAGATTGATGTCTTGGAATCCTGCTGTTTCTGTATTTCAGCACTAAAAACTGTCAGACGTTAGTCTTGGTATTCGTTCACACTATAGCCTATTTGCTACCGTTGGATGTCAAGAAAGCAACCAACCAACCAACAGCGCAATCCGCCGTGCATACCTGTCGACGTTCAAGAAACCAACCAACCAACAGCGCAATCCGCCGTGCATGGCACTTGTTATAATTAAAGATTGCCCCTTGAAGTTCTGGCTCTCTGAAAAATCCGCTTAAAATTAGTGTTTTGATTGCTCATCACTTCTTTAAATCTTATAGAAAAAAAAACAACGTTTAGCATTAATAACAAAAATCATAATTATAATATAGTGCTTCTAACACACAACATACATTTAAGTTCAAGGGTATATTAGGGCGCAGTGAATGAGTGAGTGAGTGAGTGAGTTTCTTACCGCCCAACGTCAACAGCAAGGCTATTATTCGTGGACTCGAAAGCATATATACACCTTTGCGTTACTTGGTGAAATAGAAGTCCATAGATAACCGTCCATAACCTTTAAATTGTCATAAGTTTTCATGTCTATAAAAAACGCTGAGGAGGATAGAAATTGCTAGAGTACAAATGTTATCTTGGCTTGACAGACTAAACGTGGAGGCGGTGTAGCCATACGGCGCTACCACCTACTGACTCAAAAGATATTCTACAAGAACTTCAAGGATGTACAACTGACTGGTGAATATCATAACTATTCTATTGCCTGGTATGAACCAACATCGTTTCATGTCGGTTCTGTTATAGTTCGTACCTGATATGGTAATCACGATAGTCGTTCAGGTTGGCCATTTTTATGCAGTTAACTTTAACAGTATTGATTATAATTATGTGGAATCTCTCAGGAGTATTTTTTAATTATCTAATCAATCCGGACGGCACTACGTATCATGTGAATGGTTCATGCTGATGGTCAAATTATAACATGTAATTTCATTTGTTATATTTTTTAGTCTTTGTAATTGTATCATTTGTCATATTGGATATTTTGCTTTCCTGATTCTCATGTTTCTATTTTAGTAAAATACCAGGAATCTCATCCCATTTACAACCCTATCATGTCGTAAGTGCAGAATCGAAGAAAAATGGCGACCTTAAACTAAGTTATCGATCTCGCATTCATCTATCTATCTATCTATCCAGCCATCGATCTATCCATCCATCATCCACCCATGTATCTATCTATCATCGTACTGTCGATTAAAACAACTACTATTTAAGTTAATTTATCTGTCTCCCACGTCCATCTGGTATAACGATGTGGTTTTCATTTCTTGTATGACTTCACTTTTTTTACAGACTAAGGTGATATATTTCCTCAATTATAGTGTCCTTAACTGTATCAAAATCTCGTGAAAACATCCCATTAGGTTTTAACATGCTACACCACATATTGGTGATAATTGCTTGTCTTCAGCCTAGACTATATTAGTTAATTGCAGGGAACGCGACAGGAGCTGCGTGCTGATGTAGTAGTGTCTGTAACTCAATCACATCAGCTAAAACAATGTTATACAAGTCCAATAGTTGACCAAACTTACCTGCCACACCGGCAGCAGGTGGCTATTTGGCCCAGGCTCTTTATTTTAAGGTAACTTTGTCCAGTTGTTGGCAGCTAGTGAGCATACATGTTATGTTAAACCACCACAGTAATTTTACCAATTCTACGTTGTTTATGGTTAGTTTAATTGTCCATCCAGTTGGCATGCCACTTTAAAGCGTGTATTTATCTTGAGTCACTGACTTTTGTTTGGTTCCCTTTGCGGAGAGCGCACCTTTGATGCAGCTCACTAATGTAGAGATCCAATGAAACTTGAAATGACTAAAAGACTAAAAAGAAAATTCTTAACGACTTAAAAATATTCTTGCAATAAAGCACAAGGAGTCCAAAGGTTTTGGGTCGATATTTTTTTATGGAGTTTTCATTTTATCAAGAAACACTCTTTATTAGTAGTATTTTTCAACTGCAAGCAGGCTCATATCTTTTACTATTTGTCCTTTACTTTGGAGTCCAGAAAATTAATGGCAATTTCTTTGTATGAAAAGCAAAAGTTAAAGATCTTTAAAAACAAGACGGCATGCCAGAGATCTGCATAAACACATTGGTAGTGAGGGAATATATAAAAAAGAGAAAGAAAGAAAATAGATAAAAAGAGACGTGGAGGTTGAGAGGGATAATAATTATGGAAGACGATACCTTAATTAATGTTATCTTTTTTAATTATAACTAATCGACAGTAAGGCTAGGGTCTGCATTGGCGTTAGATTTTCTTTTCCGCTTTCAATATATGCACCAGAATCTGTACCCATTACATATTTCCCTTCAGACAGATATTTAACTTTTAAGCTATTTCCAATAACGTCTCATGGTTATAGTTTTTATCCTCTTTTGCCCTATAATCTAATCTAAGAAACAATAATTTTTTATTTCAGATTGATTGTGAGCACGCATTTACAGCAGTCTTTTAGACAGTTCACATTCTTCTTCAAAACCATCGGATAATTTATACTGTACTAGGAGTGAGTACAACAGCTATTGGATAACAGCCATCTACAGAATCTCATCTCCAAGAGTTGGCCAACCATGGCGTTAGATCCAGCTTTTGAGAACGTTGGACAAAAACCTGGCTTGGAGATTTTCCGTATTGAGGTAAATTGTGGAAACTCAGCGTTGTTGTTACTGTTGGTGTTGGTTCTTTATACTGTATATTGGTTTTGTTTTTGCCATTGTTTTTAGTTTCTTGTTGTTGTTGTTTCTGTTTTTTGTTGATTTTGTTATTCTGATTGTTGTCAAGAACGTTAGTTTGAATTTGTTGCTGTTGTTGTTGTCTTGTTGGTTTTTTTTCTGTGATTGTTGTTTCTGGGGAAGACAGGAATGCTACTGACGCTGACTAGATCGCAATTGGTGTTTTTCACATTCATAGTAAAATAAAGGCATCTCCTCACTAAAACAAGTATAAAAAGTACACGAGTGTCTGCTTTTGCAATCTTTTGTTTTGTTTGAAGTAATATTTGTTTAAGAACATAAATATGGTTTTACGGCAGTTTATCAAATTTTATTTGCCAATGTTTGCAAAATACAAATGCACAGACGTGTATGCAGAATCGCACACTGAGTTTAAAATAGCACACAGATGGTGGACCCAGTCGAGTCTATTTAATACGTCTTAGTGCACAAAAGAACTGTATTGAATAAGCTCTGCTCACGCTGAGAAAATAATTATAATCTTAATTATCTCATGTATACAATGGCATTATGGGTTGTTCATGGATATGAGTTGAATACCCGGATGAATGTAGATCTCGAAATTTAAATCTGGCAAAATGTAGAATGCTTGATAAGATTATGTAAGCTTATATGCTTGCCTGTTTACCTCAGCCTTCTTTGAGACTTTTAGTTTATTGCAAATTTCGCTGTAATAGACCCACTAAAAATTCATGCCCCCCACCACCTAATTGTGGTTGTGGTTATTAAACAATAAAACAAGAAGAAACTTGCGAATTCTAACCAGCTATTTGGATCTGTCCTCTCCAAAATCGCGACTTATTTAATTTTACTAAACAAGGTTTTTGTCGTATAAAGCAGTTGGCATAACTATTTTAAATGTACTCTTTTTAACTGGTTTGATTCAACTTCTATAAACGTAAATTTCCTTAAACATACATGAATAGCGTCGTATGATAATGTTTAAAGCGTTTACTGGTGAATCTGCGAACAATAACATACAGAAGATTTTTTTTACGGGCGACTAACTAATCGTATTCAATTTTTGCTCTTTGCAGTTTCGGAAACTAGTGTTCTAATCATGTTTGTATGGGATGATGAATTTTTGGGCGTAGTAAGGCCGTCTCTCTAGTGACTGTAGAGGGTCTTGTTGGTAGTTATACCTCAATGAAGCGTAGCCTCTTGTTCTATTTGCACACATCCGGCTCTAGGGTCAGGGTGTTCAGAGTTTGAATCCAGCCTTGGTCAAGCCCAATATCAAATAATGCTTGAAAAATATTCTTCATCTGGAATATGCCCTGTCCTCATTCTTGTATTGAAGAAGTATGCGGCTGTCGCATTGTTTCTTATAAGTTTTCCTTTCTGATCCAAGGGAGACATTTTGGTTCATAATTTTGTCCAAAAAACCTTTGTGGACGTATTGTGTTTGTTTGTTCAGCTATAAAATAAGGGGGAAAAGTCACTATCCATTTTTTTTCTTGCATACAAAATCAATGCTAAGGATAAATCTGTGTGCATGTATTAATCAAAGATGTTGCTTCAACATCTGAAACTGTTTTAGACGCATTGTCTGTAAATATGATCCTAGACTGCAAGAAAAATGTTTCATGTGTGTATTAATTATTTCCATCTATTTCGGTTGAATTTGTTGGTTTATTTTAATAAATAACTTAGACGACCAAATTAGTGCTGTGATCACATTGTGTATGGACGTGGTCCTGGTACACCTGCTTTATCTCGTTGTGACAGCACTCGGCATTTACTTGGGACCCGTTCGCGATATGGTTTATTTGCTGACGTCGAACGTTAAGAAATCAACCTTTACCATTACCTATACATACTGTGAGAATCAAGTTTGTTTTCATGCGCGTTGGTATGTCCTGTATTGTGTTTTTACGACAAACAATGATCTCCAACAAACTGTGTTTACTGTTATGTGTTGGATACAGCGGGACTTTAGAAAACATTATTATATGATCAAAGGATAGAAGTAACATTAATCTATAATGGTTTGTAAATCTAGGTTGTACATTTCATACAAATCAATATGCCTTCTTTCAGTCGAGTTAAGGTGTTCTATACTACGATTTTATCGTTCTTATTGGTCTACGGCGTGCTTGTCTAGGCAATAACAAGGCAGTTTACTATGTTCGCTTTATTAGGCAAAGTCAACCCTCCTTTCTGTAACATACTGGCAAGTTTTAAGGACATTGACATATTTACTCATCACTCAGGGTAATGAAAGTGTTTTCCCAAAACTAATCGAAAATACAACGTAACCTTGAACTTAAATAGACTTTCGATCAAACCGTGGCAGTATTGACAGATGCGTAGATCTTTTATCACCACAGGCCCTTCCCTTAAACTAGGATTTTGTGTAGTGTGATGCAGAATTTAGTTGAGGTTTAGAAGACGGTTGTTACAAGCATAAAAAATGGTAAGAAACTTACAACCACAGCTGTGTGGTATTGATCAGGGTGTAAAGAAGAAGAAAGGGTGTCAATAGATTTGTACTTGTAGCCGTACTGAAGGTACAGCATTATCCAATGGGAACGTCTTGAAATGTTTTTCAACTCGAGGGTTGTAGAATGTAATAAGTACACGTGTGGGGAAAATTGCGATCACTTGTAATCCCTTATACATCCAATAAAACGAAATCGGCTGTTTTTTGGGCTTGCTGCTTGAACAACAAATTAGGTGTATGCACATTCTCAGTCCGCCGTATTAGGTGATCTAAGCAACAAGTCGGGTTTCTGTTTTGCTTTTACAATAAAATTTCAATTTTTCAATGTTGGCAGGTATTATTAGACTAGACTGAAAATTCCGTAATCTCGCAACCTTCACCTTGGCAATAACCCGGAAGACAACCGAAAATGGTGTGTTTAAGTAAACAAACGTTATTGAAAGTATACTTATACAATAGAGTTTCCAAGATCTAATGTCTTTTTCGGTTAACTTTAACCATTTATTAAACACATTTTATAAATTAGGACCGTTGCTGAGCAACAAGACTTTTAAAGAAGTCGAGAAGTTATGATTAGGGGTCTTAAATATGCAGAACTTATAAGCCTGTGTAGAGAGGCTAAACTTGTTAGAATCTAGATGTGATATTGGTACATTAATTGCTCGTTACTATCGATGAAAATTATATCAGTAGACCTATACTTCCTATTACATGCTTTACTGTCAGATGGTAATGATCTTACATTTTTAATCTTGATAACATCATGGAAAGTTTAAAATTATCTAGCATCATTGAACTTGGACAGTTATTCGTCTGGGTTTTGAGTGAGTAGGCTATAAAAACGCTGGAGAGCTATCGTTTTTTGAAATGATGGATTCTTATTAGATGCAAATGCAGAAAAAAATTAGCAAATGGACTTTTCTTTTCCAAATCAGCAAACTATTAGTGCTTCCTTATAGTAAATATTTTTCAATCAATCAAGACAATGCTTTATCCATAATAATATTTAAATCAATAACAAAAGCATTTATATATAACGATCTATTATTGATCTAGATCATGGTACGTACATAATAATTTCTGGTAGACCTAGAATCTGTTAAACAGATGTGTAGGCCTAGATCTAGGGTAATGGGTCTACGGTGTGATAAATGATATCATCTATAATAATTATGTTAAGACAAAACTATATACGTAAATCTTCATATTAGACCGTATTAACTTGCCTTTCAACAAACGTAATGATTGTACGAGATCTTTTTATTGAAGTTATGAGATTTATGGGATCAAATGTACAATCTGATACACTCCTAGATCTACATCGTACAAGTTCTTTTTGTTTTTGGACATTAAATAAAAGTGACCCCAGTTATGTGTAGTTTGTCGATATAACGAGAATCATTGCATCAGGCTCCAATGCACACCTTTTGATCCTCATTTTATGGATACATGTATTATAACTTAAATATCATTCATGCAAATATGGTAGGTCTGATGCCTTCTGAAATTAACGCTCTAATAAACAGTATACTTTCGGTTTAACGTACCATTCGGAACCTCCGAGTTAAAGCTATAAGAATGACCCACTTGATTTTTTAACCGACCTCTAAAATTTAGATGTTATTTTAACCCCCCCCGTAAATATTAGCTAAATGCTTTTTTTCCTTTGGAAGAGGGGGAGAATACCGCAGATTTTTTTCTATTCGATTAGTTTTCTTTAGGGCAACTGCCATGCCATTAATTTATCTCAGCCAAATGTATTAAATTCCTTTCCGGGTAATCTGCAAGCCATGACAGATCCGAGGACACGCTATGATATACCACAATAGGGGAAATAAAGCTTTTTTTGAACCTATATTCTAACGGTATTTTGTTTCATCTTATCTGAACTTGAAATGTTAAGGGAATGTGTTGTGTTTTTTACAGAACTAACCTTAATGTAATTTATTTATGGCAAAAAGAAATTTCGTCAAGCGATACGTGACCGATCTATAAAACTAATAAAAACATATCTATTTTTTCCAAACCTTTGTTGTTGTTTTTTCTGTTCACTTTTGTGAATTGGCCTATAAATAGGGTTAGATGATTTAATTTCATTTTAATTAAAATCATCATGGCTGTAGACACAGAGATCAGTTTACATTTTCATTTAAAAAAAATAATCTGTATGTAAAAATGCAAGTCTGAATTTAATATGACGCGGGCCATTTTTAACATCTCATAAACGATTTGACTATTACAATCTTTATACTTTTCAACGCCAAGTCTATAAGGGCACGCCTGCTATAGATAAACGATGAACGATGAGTACAGTACTTTATTAACAAAACTGGGTGCCCGGGAAACATCTGTAAGCGTCACATAATTATATATTGAGCTGCTAGAACTAGATCAATTTTGCTTATTATTTTGAAAAGAATTATGATTCATTCACGGACAAGCTGTGAATCTGTTGCTTCGATTATGTACTATATTTGGAAAACGATATTGATTTGAACCGATGAATGATCAGCTATTCTGCTATATCTTTATTCATCAAACTAGAAAACACTTCCACACAAGTATTTGCCTTAATTTAAGCTTCATAAAACAATGTGGTTAAAGGTTTGCGTTGTAGTTCTCTAAAATCACTACACATATACATGACACCTATTGTTATATCTCAGTCATATAGGAAATATGCTCGTTTATTTTGTTCTTAAACCATCACAATGTTACGGGCATGGTTTGCTAGGAAACACGACTGCCATAGAGCAGAGATGACCTTATCAACAATCTGTTGTCGGTAGAAACCATGTCTTCAAGCAGCTCTAAAAGCTAATTGTACATGACGCGTTACTTAACATCGGTGTGGGAATGATCACTTAAAAACTCCGTTAATTTTAGGTGTTAAATGTAATGATAATGCTTGGGTTAGGTATTTTTCAAGTGACGGCGGTGTGGCCGTTCAAAAAAATGTCCTCAACTATAAAGTAAAGTAAAGCAAGTCCCATGCTTTTTTGACAGGTGTCCGCTATAGATTTATCTAAAAACTGTAACCATTTTACAAGTTTGATTTGATGTTTATTATGTCAAGTGATATATTTTATGTATTGGCAGGGTCTATTGATTTAGGTGTGTATTTGTTATTATTATTATTATTATTATATTATTATTATTATTATTATTATTATTATTATTATTATTATTTTTATTTTTATTTTTATTATTTTTA
>RQTK01000274.1:216075-231548 GCA_003991915.1 Elysia chlorotica | reverse complement strand
AGAGAGAGATAGAGAGAGAGAGAGATAGAGAGAGAGAGGCAGAGCGGGAGGATATTTTAAATGACCCAGTCGCTTCAATACATTCTGAAAAAGATCTTGAATTTGTTTTGGGAAATAATTATACTCACATTTCTCATATAAAAATGTCTTATACCAAGACTTTAATTTTCTGATGTTTTCTTTCTCATTTTGTTATTCTCTTTGTCTTTTTGTCTTTCCTGTCTGTCTCTCCAGGGGTGCTCAATCACCACTGTTAATCGTGCATGATATATTATACTTTGGCGTTACATACAAAAGCCTTAAAATTCTTTCGAATGGTTTTCACGTCGATTTTTTATTGCAACAATAAATCCTGGGCATTTATTAGATTTTTCCCATCCCGGAAATAAATTCATTTTGTCAATGATTGCCTTTTGGGTTAAAGGAAGCAAATCAATAACGTCTATGGTTCATTTTCTGCTGCGCTTCTTTGTGTGCTTTTAAATTGGACGGGTTGAGCTTCGTTCTACACGCCTTGCCGCCAAATACGTTTTATGGTGGCGTTTTATCAGATAATCTCCAATATCGTACAGCATCACAATCTACGACTATGAGTATCTATATCTACCCCCCCCTTTTTTTCTTTTTCTTCTGCACCACCCCCAATAACTTCTCCGACCTTACCAATCCATCGAAGACCTTAACGCTTAAAGATAATATAATTATGAGAAGCGCCCCCTACCCCAATCCAAACCCCGTTTCTCCCTCCTCCCTACTTACCCTGTTCTTTGTGCACTGAAAAAACAAGCAGAGCAAAGTGCATCTCATAGAGGGCGTTGGCGCAGCACATTCATATTTCGATTGGTCAAGATGGATGGCGGGAAGCATCAATGACAAAAAGAGGCCGAGAGCGTAATTAAAAGCTTCTAGATCTAGATTGCGGGGAATTCATTTTTTCTTAATATTTCTTATTTACATTGCGATTGCGATGTTAAATTAGGTTTCTGAAACGAACAAAAAAGGATTGGTTCCCGAACTTAAAACTTTGACTGTGTGTACATAAGTACAAGCTTCGACCTGCCTTCTTTATCTATATTGCGATAGATTTTCTTAACCACAAAAGGGACATAAATCTGGAGAAAATGTTTGTCACTGAACTAGATTAAGTGGTAGAGCGCTGGTCGCCTAAATGGAAGGTCCTCGGTTCGAATCACACAATCAATCAAAATGTATTTGTTCGATTTCGTTTTTTATTTTATTGTTTTTTGTTTTTGTTTTGTGTTTATGTTATTGCTGTTTTGTTTTTGTTTTTGTTTGGGGGGTGGGGTGCTGCTGCTTATCGTAATTTCGAAATCACCATCATTTGAGAGCATGCAATGCGCTTATATGTAGGTTTAATTATATATTTGGTGACATCTTAGACTGGTATATGTTTTGTATACTTTGAATCATATTTAGTTTAAAAAAAAAGAAAAGGCTTCCTCAATTAAATCGTTTAGATAAATATTAGTACTCTTCATTATATATAGGAAAGGAAAACCAGCGTCATGTTTTTGAGTTCTTGTTTAAAATTTCACATATTCAAACATATGATCTACGTAACTTTATACGCTAATAATTTTTACTCATTTAAATAGTTAACAAAAACATCCAAAGATTAAATCGAAAACATCACTACGCTTCAAACACTTCTAATGCAACTAAATGAACATTTCGGCTTTGTTGCAATGTTTATGAAGAGTTCTCAAACCAAAAGACGATGATTCATGTAAAGTCCTCTCCGAGCTTTTTTTCTGTTGCTTTTTTTTTCCCTATAACCTAATGGGCGCACAACGCTAAGAACGCTAAAATATTGAAGCGTTTCAACAGGCACATCCGTCAAGCGTCAAGTGCCTAGCCATGCACAAAATCAGAAAGTGAGGGAGAGAGACATAGGGAGAGAAAGGGGGAGGGAGAAAGAGAGAGAGAGAGAGAGAGAGAGAGAGAGAGAGCGGGAGGAAGTGAGGCGTAGGGAGAAAGGCGAAGCGAGAGTTGCACACACCCACAATTACAGACAGAGGAAGACAGTGAGAGAGGTACGTAGACAGACAGACAGACAGACCGAAGACAGGCAGACACAGACAGACAGAAACAGACAGACACAGACAGACAGACAGACAGACAGACAGACAGACATGACGATTAAGAGAGGGGAGAGAGGGTAACACAGACATGCAGATAGGGCATACCTATAAAGAGAGAAAGAGAGACAGAGAGAGAAAAAGACAGAGACAAAGACAGAGAGAGAAAGAGAGAGAGAGAGAAAGAGAGAGAGAGAGAAAGAAAGATACAGACAGAAAGACAAAAAGGGACAGAGACTGAGAGATATACATAAAGACAGACGCAGATAGCGATAAAGGGCAAAAGTATATGTGTACTGAAGGTGAAATATTGTTCACTCTTATAAACCATGCCCTTTTTGGGCTATACGTTTTATGGACACATGTTGTTATTGTTTTTGTTTGTTTGTTTGATGTTTGTGTGTGTGTGTGTGTGTGTGTGTTTGTGTGTGTTTGTGTTATCTGTACGCGAATGCTTTTGTTTACCACCTCACTCCATTGACTGATAATTTTTTCTGTTCATTAAATTGTTTTTATATTATATTTTGTTGTTGCAAATGAGGTAAGGGTTTTATCTTTTACTAACACTTATTCAAAAGTAATACATTTGAATCGAAAGTTTAAAAAAAATGCCGAATGTATGTTTCTCTTTTAATTCAATCGATGCAGAAGTTGAAAGTGATACCGCAAGATCCATCCAGCTATGGCAAGTTCTACTCGGGGGATTCCTACATCGTTCTCAGTGTAAGTCAGTGTAAATCGATTCTCTAAATAATAAGATTTTTCTTCCTTGAACATCCACAGATTTATTAAAGCTTATAACACACGTTGTTAAGGTCCTTAGCGGGGATGTTTGCGATGAAGTGCTATATAAAATATATAATTATAAGGTCCATTCTAACAATGAGTTGAATGATCAACACTAGTATATTAAACATTTGAGAAAAGATATTAAAAGCCTTTTGAAAATTACAAAAGAATTTTTAAAGAATTGAACAAAGAATGATAGCATTCCTTTATTTTGATTAAATCTTGAGCATAGTTAAAACATTGTAATACCAAAAGAGAATATTTTTAGCCTACTCAGCATAAGCAAGTAACAAGGTAAACTGCCCTAACTGTTCCTAAAGGGTCCACGAAATGGCGCCCTTTTACTCTTATTGCAAAGCTCTGTCGGTTTAAGTGTGTGTGCTTTCTATGGAAGCCTTGTATGAAAAACATACTGCAATTGAAACTGTTTATGATCTTCATTATTCCAGACCAAGAAAAAAAGGAACTCTCCAAAGCTTGAATGGGACTTGCATTTCTGGCTTGGGAAAGATACATCTCAGGTATTTTTAAGGACTGCGCCACACATTTTTATTATCATGTACTCTATGTCTCTGTGTCTCTATCTCTGCTATCTAGATCTATCTATCTATCTATCTATTCTATCTATCTATCTATCTATCTATCTATCTATCTATCTATCTATCTATCTATCTATCTATCTATCTATCTATCTATCTATCTATCTATCTAACGATAACGATAACGATAACGATAACGATAACGATAACGATAACGATAACGATAACGATAACGATAACGATAACGATAACGATAACGATAACGATAACGATAACGATAACGATAACGATAATGATAATAATAATATTGATATTAATAATAACAACAACAACAACAAAATCAACTATAACAACAAAATGATAACAACAACAACAACAACAACAACAACAACAACAACAACAACAACAAAAAGCCATAAAAAAGCCATACTTTCGTCTTTGTTTCTAATTTCTCTACACAACAAGAGCTCCCAGTCACCGTGACTTCCCTTTAATTTTAAATAAAATGTGCTGCTTTGTATTGAAACATTTTTATGACTTCTAAATTTGCTTTTCTCTTTGGTCGCAGTATTTCATAATATTTTCCGAGATTCGCAGCTTCTAAGTTTTTCTCTGTGTCTTTGTTGAAACTTCAAAGTCAAGCGTTAACAATTATACAAGAGTGCACAGCACGTACATCTTTTCCAGACTGTTAATTGTTGCGTAAAGATTTTTTCGATTGTCCACATTTTATATTTAAGTCCGGTATCGATAAACAAACCATCAACCAACAGCACTACAAAGAAATAACCAGCAGATTGTAAAAAAAAAAGCCACCAACCAATAACCCCTAGTTGAAAAAAAAATGAACCGTAACTTGTATAGACATACTTTTTTTTATTAGAGAATCTAGATAAAAAAAATAATAAATAATAATAATTTTCATCTAGTTGAAAAAAAGAACAGTAACTTGTATAGACATACTTTTTTTTTATTAGAGAATCGTAAAAGCTACAAGTATTCATGTCTTATACTCCTGATGACATTCTTTTTGTAATTAGGGTTAAAAATTTTAATTCACAGCTAGCCATTCCCTGGGTTACACAAATTACACTTATGTGCATATAATTTTTGTTGTTATTGTTGAAACGGATTTATACTGAAATTAATCAGAAATCGTTTTCAGGATCAGGATAGTTGTATTGGATGGTCATATTGCTTCACACATTAAGGGGGGAAAACCTCTTGCGGTGCATTTATTTCTACAATAATTTTATATACTTTTTCCATTATTTATTTCCTTTACCGTACTAGGATGAGCAAGGTGTGGCGGCCTACAAGACAGTGGAGCTCGATGATAGTCTGGGAGGAGGGCCAGTCCAGTACAGAGAGGTCATTCAGGATAGTTGTATAGAAATTTTGATAAAAGACCAGTTCAGTATGGAAAGGTCTAGTTGTATGGTAGTTTTGATTTTGAAAAAAAACCAGTTCGCTATAGAAGGTCTACTTGTGTGGTAGTTTTGATAAAAGACCAGTTCATTTCAGACAGGTTAGTCATACTAGTTGTGTGGTAGACCATGGTGGCGCGGTTGTCCTGGGGTAGAACATCGGCTTCCGACGCAAAAGGTCCGGGTTCGAGTCCTATCTCGTGTGTGGCAGGACATAAAATTGTCAAACGTTAATCTTGAGGTCCGTCCCCAATATAGACTATAATTTATTGTGCTGATGTTGGATGTTAAACCAACAACAGTGGTAGACCTAGTTTTGATACAAGACGAGTTCAGTTTAGAGAGATACGTCAGATTTCAAGCCCTATGGGGTACATGTGGTAGAATTGTATGGCTACACCGCCGAGTGTAGCCTGTCAATCCAAGATTGAATCATTGTAGTCGGATTTGCTAGATTCATGCTGGAACAGCAGATGACCAGGAACAATGAAAAACGACGTCCAGGCCAGATCTTCTTTTTTGGATCAAGTCTCCACAGCCCTATAGGAGTAGGGCCAATATAAAAAAATACTAAGTGGGGAGTTTTTTTTTATCTTTGAGGAATGTTAACTTTTGTGTAGTGAGGAAAGGCTATGGCCTCGTAGGGTTTTTGGGTAAATGACAAGTCCAGTAAAGATGTGTAATCTCTCGTTCTCTTTTAGTCTATTTATCTATTTGTATATCTTTCTATCTATTGATCGATCTAGCTATTGACCTATTATGTACCCCTTTCAACTTTCCTTCCACTACTCTTTATGAGATGGTTATATTTCGCTTAGATTTCCTTTCGTAATTCAGATCACTTCTGTTTTATATTTGTTTCTTTTCCCAATCTCTCTCACTCTCTTTTTATATCCTTATTTCCTTCTATATTGAGTCATCTGCATAGACTCTCTTTTTCATCTTTTTTAAATTAGTTATAGCGACTGTCTTCGGATTGAGTGTCACACAAAGACAGTATTCTCACATTGCCCCCAATGCATTGCTTCAAATTTTTTTCTTTCGATTCGCAGGTTCAAGAACACGAGTCAAAGCTGTTTCTTTCCTATTTCAAACGCGGAATTAAGTAAGTTATGCAAATATATTATATAACTTAAAAGATCTTTTAAATTACTTAAAGAGTTATTCACTTTTGTTTAGTTTTCAGTGCTAGGTTGTTTTAATTACAGATTTTCTTTATTTTCTATTATGAATACAAAGAAAGACATTAAAATAATTCGATGCATGGCTTTATTTTTTTAATGTTCTTACGGTGTTCATAATATAAAATTCCAGGGAATTAAATACATAAGTGGTTTCGAAAAAATTGTAAAATAGCAAGATAAGTTTTTCACTTCTCCAGCTCTCTCACTTGCTCATTACGTAAATTATATTTAACTGAAACTGACCCCGACCTTAACCCCCTTCCTATCTCTTTCTACGGTTTTCTCTCTCAACTCTGCCTATCTTGTTTCTGCTTTTATATCCTCTTCTTACTACCCCTCTTTCTCTCTCTCCCTCTCTATCTCTCTCTCTCTCTCTCTCTCTCTCTCTCTCTCTCTCTCTCCCTCTCTCTCTTCTCTCTGTCTTTTTCGTTTTAAAGGTATTTGGAAGGTGGAGTCGAATCGGGCTTTAAAAAAGTTGAGAGAGGAAAATACGAAACAAGACTTATGCAAGTTAAAGGCAAAAGAAACATCAGAGTAAAACAGGTAAATTATGAAACTGCAAAAAACAAATTACGCAAGAATAAAATTGTTTGACAAAAATAGCAACGAGTTATAGAGCATGTTTGGAAAACAAAGATTTTAAACTAATAATTATTTAAAGACGTGTGTTTGCTCAATGTTGGTCAATAAAATTAAGTTTTGTGCCTGTGTTTAATGCATACTCACACCTCATTTCATGTCAAATACACTTTTTTTTTCAACGGTTTTATACAAAAGTTTTGATTTGATCACTCAGTTTTATTCATTAATATTACTCTGCCAAGAGTATTTTATAACATTTTTCGTATATTTCCCTATTTATTTTAAAGACGTGTGTTTGCTTAATATTGGTCAATAAGATTAAATTGTGTGCCTATGTTGAATACATAATAACACCTCATTTCATGTACAATACACTGTTGTGTTTTTTCAACGCTTTTAATCAAATTTCTTATTTCATCACTCAATTTACTTGATTAATTTTACTCTGAGGAGAGTATTTTATAACATTTTCGTATATTTCCCTACTTAATTTATTCTTACATGGCTTGAATCACAGTTATTTAATAACTCTTAGGTAGAATGTGGATAATGTTCCAGGTAAAATGTCACTCAGACTCGCTGAATCAGGGAGACGTCTTTATTCTGGACTGCGGCCTAGTCATCTTCGTATGGAACGGGCCATCAAGCAGCAAGATGGAGAGGGTTAAGGTAGCACATTGTTGTTTTTTTTACCTCCTTTTGAAACATCATAACTATTTTGGAATGAAAGTTTTAATAAGATGTACCTTAAAATTGCGGCCTTTTGAGCTAACATGAATCTCAATATTATCTGCCTGTCTCTATCTCTCTCTATCTCCCTCTCTGTCTCTCTATCTCCCTCTCTTTCTCCCTCTTTCTTTTCTCTCTCTCTCTCTCTCTTTCTCTCTCTCTCTCTCTCTCTCTCTCTCTCTCTCTCTCTCTCTCTCTCTCTCTCTCTCTCTCTCTCTCTCTCTCTCTCTCTCTCTTTCGCTCTCTGTTTTGTTCTCGATCTCTTTCTCCTCTCTCTTTCTTTCTTACAAACACAGTTAAACGTCTAAAGAAAGTTCTTATACGGTGAAATATAAAGTCTGATTTCATTGAAATGAGCGTACGCTGCACTAATTGATTAAGTTCATTTCAATATAAACTATGATTTTGTACCCATATTTAGGCAGCTGAAGTTGCACGAAGGATAAAAGACGAAGAACGCGGGGGTAAAGCAGCTGTCAAAATAATAGGTACGATATGTTAGAAGGATGTTGCCTTTACCTTTTTATGAGATCTTGTTATTCTCAATGGCGATGATAATAACAGTGATTTATGATATGATGAGGATGATTATAATGATGATGGTGGTGGTGGTGGTGGTGGTGATGATGATGATGATGATGATGATGATGATGATGATGATGATGATGATGATGATGATGATGATGATGATGATGATGATGATGATGATGATGATGATGATGATGATGATGATTATATGTTAGAGGATGTTGCCTTTACCTTTTTATGAGATCTTGTTATTCTCAATGGCGATGACAATAACAGTGATTTATGATAAGATAATTATGATTATAATGATAATGGTGGTGGTAATGATGACGATGATGATGATGATGGTGATGATGGTGGTGATGATAATGAGGATGGGGATGAGGATGAGGATGATGATGGTGATGATGATGATGATGATAAGAATGGCTGTTATCCTTTTGTATTGAGGGTTATCATAATGGTGAGGATGGCGGTCGTCTTTACCTATATTAATATTTTTGATGACAATAATATCATAATATTGACGACGATTATGGTTGCTATAGAGACAGTGTTGATGAATGAGAACTGAAATACGGTAAGTTTTGACAGTAGTTTTTGTACTTTGCCCCCCGAGGAGGATGGCTTTATCCGTATCACTTAATGTGTCTTTTCCCAGAGAGTTCATGGGAATCAGACCCAGCCTTTTATAAAGCCCTGGGGAGTGAGGGACCAATCAAAACGGCAGATGAAGCGGGGGACGATCGGGAGTTCGAGAGGAAATCACAAGAAGAAACAAAACTATACAGGTCAGTTTTGAAAGTTTTATTTCGTTGTTTTGAAGTTTTGTTGAAAAGCTTGAAAGATTCGCTTATAAACAGAGCATTTCGAATTACTTTTATTTGTTTGACTATAAATCAGAGGTAAATGATATTTACGAAATTTATCGGGTATATTTACCACCCGTTCTCTTTAACTACCAACTGTGGCAGAAGGAGCAGTAAATATATGTAGCTGTATTTTATTGGACATTGTTTAAATCTCTTTGAAAAAGGTAGAGATCTTAACATTCTTAGGATGGGATGGTAAGAAAGTAAAACAATAGAAAGGTACTGTAATCGACGCGTTTATAGAAATCGTTAATGATATCGTCCTATCTCTAGAGTGTCCGATGCATCGGGTAAACTGAAGCTGACTGAGGTTGCACAGAAACCCCTCAAGCGTGAGCATCTGGAGTCTGAGGTAAGCAGTGTTGATATGGAAAGTTAGTACATGCCTGACTGTTGCAATGAGAGTTTATTCTTAAAGGTATGCCGACTACGTAAAACATAGGTGCATGATTTACAAGGAACCAAAAAAAATATTTTCCTCCAGGGAATGTCAAAAAATTCATTCATCCCTCAGTAATTTGTTTCAAGGCAATTTTTAGAATGGCTAGAACTAGTTTCCGAGTTTTGAGTGTAACATTACACCATCATTCAAATCCAGAGTAATAAGAGTTTATTATACGAAAATATTGGTTTTCCAAGAAACAGGTAATTCTAGGATAGAGTTGATTTAATGGAATCAGACTTTACCGTCACGCAACTCCAGACACGGAAATACATGAAGGGAACCGCTTTCCCGAACTAGCTCTCTGAGAACATTTTTTACTCTTCCTGTTGTTTAACAATTCCCATTACTGCGGTAAAAATGGGTTTCAATTTTCTTTTGCCGATTATTATTTTAATGTGCGTTTTTGATTATTGTGTTATCTCAAGCTCACTTCTAGGTTGTCTCACCTCACACCATTTTCCATCCACGTTACACAGGACTGCTTCATTTTGGACTCTGGCCCGAGCGGTGTGTACGTGTGGGTGGGCAAGAAGTGTACCAAGAACGAGAAGAAAGAAGCTTGGAAAAACGCATCGGTAAGAATATTTTCTTAAACTTTATTTGTAACAATGACAATTAATTAATTCTGTTGCTGGACCACCTGATATAAACAGGTTTTGCTTGTTCTGTGTAAGAGAGTATAGAAAGAAGAACTCTCTGGAAGTCTCCCAAGTTCTCTAGGCTATGGTACGGTGAAGACTAACAAGATTAACAGAGGGTGCATACGAGGTCTTCTGACTCACCTGGTCGCATTATACTGACACTGACCCAACCAGTTTGGGGCGGAATCCAACAATTGAAATTAATAAATTATGCCCCATCATGGGATGAACCGATTACCTCCCACATAGAAGCCTAAAGTTTTACCATTTTAGGTAAGAGCTTGGCGTGAAATACTTTTTAAATTTTTCTATCGATTCGGTTGTTTAAACAGCCATATTTCATCGACAATGTCACACATACCCTTAAGTTTATGAGATTATGAAGCTACCACATGACTATGACACTTATATCGCAACACTATATATTTTTAATTGTTTTATTTTCCGAAGATCAGATAGGATTAAAAGTTTGTCCTTTAAACAGTTGCTGGTCGGAAGAATAATATCTACACATAAACAAAACGGTTTGTTCATTGCAAGACATATGATACAAAATGATATCCTTGTGGTTGATCTCTCCGACTTGAGAGACAATCTTCATTATGGAAGTGTCTACATAAACCAATGCGAGGTTGTTAAACTGTTTGTCTACATATCAGACAACCCCGGCTGTTATTCTACCTGCCGCAGCTGTTCTGCATTTGCGAGCTTCCCTTTCCAACAGGGGGCATCAGCCCCTTGATCACTTGATTAATTACAGTCTTGGCGACCCACACTGCCATATTGGATGACAAAACCACGCCCCTCCTTTGCTCCTTAGGTCTAGGATAGAGATATGATTGGACGCCGAAGTATGTATCCTTACCTAACGCCTTGGTTTTTCTATGGGCCCGTTTATCGAAATGCCTCTGCAGTAGCGCTTAAGGAGTCCATAATTCAAATTGAGTCTCCCTTCACACCTCATCAATGTTTTCGGGTCTCATGATACGCTTGCGTGCATCTTTGAACTGCAATTGTGGGCTGCCGCGTTGTCTATCGTCTTTTGCATGTATCACAGAGAAAAAAGTTAATACATTATACATAGAAATTATTATTTTATCTACATGAATACGGCACTATTCGCTGCTACCTGTAAGTAATCACAAGCCTTCTTGGCTAATTAAACAGTCTATTAAGAGCTATATTGTATTGTATAGGATCATCTAAGCGCCTTAAACAATATCGCCGTTACTATGCTGACAAACTCAGCAGCTCAGTTAATTTCTTATTCCGCAACTCTGTAAAACATTAAGTTTTTAATTTTTTTTCTAGGTCCAAACCAAACTCTATTCACAGATACAGGAGATTTTGTTTTCCAGGTTTGTATCTTATTTCTGCACGCTGTTTCACATTCACTTATGAGTAAATAAAAATACATTTATATATCTATAATCCTTACCCTTTGTCCTGGCACTGTGAAGAGTTTCCTGACCATGAAGGGCTACGCGGACTGGACCCCAGTGGTCCAGCTTGTGGAGGGGGCCGAGACGCCGCTCTTCAAACAGTTCTTCTCCTCCTGGCAGGACCCAGAGGCGCAGACTGGCTTCGGCCACGCGCACGCTAAGGAGAAAATCGCTGGTATAAGTTAGAGGTTAACAATAGTGCTGGCATTTGTACTATCTTATTCTTTAAAAATGTATGAGTACATTATACCATTGAGGTGGCGACTTGCTAGTGTATATTAGAGATTTTTTATTAGAATTAGCGATAAGAAGAAAGTCGCTGGTATAAGTTAGAGGTTAAAAATAGTGTTCGCACTAAGGATTGTATAATTCATATCTATGTTCTTTGGATATTTATGAGATAGGAAATTATATTATTGGGGTGGTAGGATGCTAGTGTATGACAGTGACAGATTTTTAAAAGTATAAACGCTAAGGGCAAAGTCGCTGGTATAAATTAGAGGTTGAAAATAGCTTTGGCACTAAGGATTGTATAATGTCCTATATAAATTCTTTAGAAATTTATGAGATAGGCCTTATACCACTGAGGTGGCGAGTTGCTAGTGTATATTAGAGATTTTTATTAGAATTAGCGATACGGAGGAAGCTGTTGGTATGACTTAGATGTTTTGAAAGTGTTCGCGTTAAGGAGATAGCTGCTGTATAGAATAGAGGTTTTAATATTGCTAGTGCTTTAGGAGAATGTTATTGGTATAAATCAGAGGTTGGAATAATGTTTATGCTGAGGAGAAACTTGCAGATTGCAGGTATCCTTAGAGGTTCCAATAGTGTCAGGGGTTGGGCGTTAGAGAATTATTTTATGAGGGACTGATAATATGACGTTTTCATATGATCTACTGTCGAAATTGGAAATCGGAAACTGGCATTATTAAAGATAGACTTATAATTCACTTACAGACGGAAACTAAGACAGAAAGACAAATAGACAGACACAAAAACAGAAAGATAACTAGAGCATTTGCAAGTGAAAGAAAAACAACAAATAGAGCTTTATAAACATTGGGGAAATGTTTAGAAAACATGTCACTTTCCGTTTCGACTGTGATAAATGACTCTGCACTCGTTGCAGGTTACAACCGAGAGAAGTTCGACAGCCGCCTGCTTCACCAAAAGTCGATCACAAAGCAGGACGAGCTGCCTGATGATGGAACGGGACATGTTCAGGTTTGGTTTAATTTTTTTATGTTTCTCTCTTCTCTTAACACCCATCGCTAAAACAGCTAAGTTATATCGTGCTCTGATTCCAAGACTCATAGAGACAGGCGGGGATACCAGACGCTCCGATAATATTACAGTGACACCGATTCTTTTGGGGTGAAATTTAACGAATGTTTTTTGTCCGATTATGGGATTCTAAGGTATGTCACCTATGTCAGTTCGCTCTCTTTAAGTAATTGAGTCGGGTCTGCTGGGCTAATTTTTGTTGCCTCGTCAAAACGATCACGAGTCTTTTAAAAAAGATTTATTCGAAGGCATTCCTCATAAAAACGATAGTGTGCATCATTGAAATGTTTCCAGAGCACTGGCGATAAATTTGATTTGTTTGATTTAAAATGATTTAGGTAACGAAAAATATTCAGATATTTCGGTAGCTTTCACGAGCTGTAACGTTAGTTCTCTCCAATGATATCTGCTAGCTCTGTGATCATTGCCATTTTGTATTTTTAGTGCAGTTTTACTACTGTTCATAAATGTATTTTGACTGTTTTGTTGTGGTTTTTGTTGTTGTTTTTCAGATTTGGCGCATAGAGAAGAACGACCTGGTGCCGCAGCCAGAGGACACCTATGGTATCTTCTACACAGGAGACTGCTACATCTTGCTCTATACATACACTGTGAAAAACCGGGAACAATACATTGTCTACTTCTGGCAGGTAACGCACGACAGAACAACAGAACGGATGGTCAGACTGCTATATGATCATTCTAAAGGTTTCTACAAGTAAAAAAAATGTTTGAATTTTGTGTCAACCTATTACTGTATAAAATATTGCTTGACGCGTGATTGCTTTCCTTTCTCATGAGCATAAATTTTATAAGTAACAAAATTAATTTCAGTAGCAGGGCCACTATTACAATAGTCGTGGTGATTGTAGTGGTGGTGGTAATTTTAATGTTGCTGATACTGTAGCTGCGTTTTAGATAAAATACTCGTGTATTGATTCATGGGTAGCTGCAAATGGAGAGTATGAACCTTTAGTGCATTCTCTTATTTATCCATGTCTGAAAATTATTTTTATTTTAAAATTTCCAACATCTAGGGCACAAAAAGCACGATCGACGAGCGAGGAGCGTCCGCTATTTTCGCGCAGCGTATTGATGACAACGAGTTGGGAGGAGCAGCTGTGCAGGTTATACTTCAAGCTAGAGCTTTTGTTCTTTACATAACCATTAGAGAAGACATTGACTTGAAGTTAAGAACAAAGAACACAGGAAATAAGAATAAATAGTGTTATTAAACATAAAAATCGTGTTAGCTTTATTGAGCCTCCGTCAATAAAAAAAAGTGAAACACGATGACTAAGAACATATTTCTTCTCAAAGGTTTGATTTCCTTGAGTACACAAATGATAAAAAAAAAAAAAAAGAAAAACTGTACGCACTATCAAAGAGAAACCATGGTGCATTTTCCCTCTCCCTTACTCTCTCTATCCTATCTCTATTTCTCACTATTTCTCTCTCTCTCTTTCTCTCTCTCTCTCTCTCTCTCTCTCTCTCTCTCTCTCTCTCTCTCTCTCTCTCTCTCTCTCTCTCTCTCTCTCTTGAACACTCCCATCTCATTAACCACTCCCCACATGATTATTTCAAATATTGAAAGAAACGTTCATTTAGTTTTTAGTAGTTACTTTCTTGCTTACTGATAAACCATTACTCGTTCCTCTTCAAGGTTGTCTTCAAGTTCAACTACCTGTTTTAAATATGTTTCTATGTCTGCGTTCTTTACTAACTCCTTTTACAATTTTTCCTATCCCTGGCGGATTTACAATGAATCGCGCATCCATTCCACAGGTGCGAGTGACACAAGGCAGAGAGCCCGAGCATTTTCTGCGCATCTTCCAGGGAAAGATGATAATCCTGCTGGTAAATGAAAGCCAATTACTAGACTTAGAGAGCAAACGATTCCCCTCCTTGTAATCATCTATCTCATCAACTACCTAAGCGCTCGGTGGATGAACTGTACCACCCAACCTAGATTCTTTGAACGCAGTTTATGTTAACTTCACCACAGTGCAACTGTTACCCTTTTTCTCTCTGTTTTTTTTCCTATCCTTGGGTTAATTTAGAACTTCGTTACCTCTTCGTTTTCCCCCTTTGTGACTTACATTGTCCCTTACAACTACTATCATAAAGTTATCCATCCTTTTATTTGTCAGTAAATCCATATTTTGCACCGAAAAAGATTTCTAGGTTTTCAACATTCAACCAAGCTTATCTAAATTATTAAATTCAAAACTTATTTATCTATATTTGTATTACGTGTTCCACCTATATTAACTTAAATTTCTGCAATGTCAAATTTAAGCACAACAGTTCGTTCAACCACATTAACTACCATTTTCTTTCACACTTAACTTACTTGGGATTTTTCAGGGTGGCCTGAATAACGAAGAGCCAGATTCGCCCATTCGAATCTTTCATGTCAGGGGAACCAACGATTTTAACACCAAAGCTATGCAGGTGAGTTCACACACAGACAAAGATCTATTGCTTTAGACATTCCATGTCAGTGCGAATTTCATATCTATCTTTATTTTGTTTCGCACATGCACTAGAATTCAGGACATTGATAAAGTGCTTCCCAGATTAAATTGACTTTTTTTTTCTTCACTGGGTATTATATGAGCCAATGAAATACATGCGTCCATGAGAAGTTCTGCCTAAAACTTAGGATGATGTCTACACGTAAAAAAATTGTAAAGTTGTTGTTATTGTTGCTGTTGTTGTCTTTGTTGTTGTTGTTGTTGTTGTTGTTGTTATTGTTCTTCTTCTTCTTCTTCTTCTTCTTCTTCTTCTTCTTCTTCCTTCTTCTTCTCTTCTTCTTCTTCTTCTTCTTCTTCTTCTTCTTCTTCTTCTTTTCTTTTTCTTCTTCTTCTTCTTCTTCTTCGTCGTCTTCTTCTTTTTTTTCTTCTTCTTCT
>RQTK01000274.1:176649-215970 GCA_003991915.1 Elysia chlorotica | reverse complement strand
GAGAGAGAGGAAAGAGAGAGAGAGAGAGAGAGAGAGAGATGATTAATCTAAGGAATAATGAATTGTGTATTGCCTCCTCTCATAGATTTATATAACTTATAGTTTTATGTCTGTTGTTGTTGTTGTTGTTGTTATTGCTTCTTCTTCTTCTTCTTCTTCTTCTTTTTCTTCTTCTTCTTCCTTCTTCTTCTTCTTCTTCTTCTTCTTCTTCTTCTTCTTCTTCTTCTTCTTCTTCTTCTTCTTCTTTTTCTTCGTCTTCTTCTTTTTCTTCTTCTTCTTAATTGTCTCTGTCATTCTGTTCTGCATTATTCCCAGCCACTCTCTCAGTTCTTTTAACTATTTTAATGCATTGTTTAATCTGCTCACAACCCTTCTGCCCTTCGTGATAACAACTAACACCAGGTAATGCCTCGGGCGGCCTCCCTCAACTCCAACGACGCCTTTATCATTGAATCCGAGGTCAAGCTCTTCATCTGGTATGGAAAGGTCAGTGATACACGCCTCTTCTTTTAGATGTTGCCCTGCTGGTTTTAAATATGGAGTGCTAAGTAGAATGGTGCTTTAAGTTTAAATCCCCGACTAAAGGTTGTTTCTTTTTTTATAAATAACTGCACTTAGTCGCGGTCTTAATTTATAGCATCGTTTTACTACGGTGGATCTTTAAGAGAAGACCGCCAACTAAGGATACTTTAGAACATGTAAACATGTTTGGTTTAAAGGAAGTTTCTAACAAACGTTTTGGTGGTTTACTGCAATTACAATGTTTTTCATGTTTGATTTTTCATCTATTAAACTTATCGTAGCAATGTTGGATACGATTACAGATTTTGTGATTTACACAATCAGAATACAGAGTAGATAAATAATTTGGAATCTCGGCTGTGAATTTGTGTTCATATTCTCGTACATATCACCTTCCCTGAGTTGTAAAGCAAGGTGTCCATTGGCTCTCCAGTAGCTTCTGTTATTGCCAAATGCATTGGAACCTGTTGTAGTACCAAAGGAACTCAATATTTTTTTAAATGAAGTTTCTGAAATAATTTGGTTTTTCATGTATAACACTTCTGCAAGAAAGGAGTAGAGAAGAGAGTAAAACAAAATTTAAAGTGCCTCTTTTTTTTTATTCCTTTTCGAATAAATTAGATAATAAGATAGATTTCACATCAACGTTCTAGTGCATAAATTGCGTTTCCTTCGGTATCTTGAATTCAACTCCCATTTCTTTATTAATTTATTTAACCAAAACACAGAAAGCAAGTCCATGTGGCGCTGAAAGGCTTGTACCCACATACATTTTAGTATATTGTCTACCTGGTATGTCATTGGTTTCGATTCTTCCATAATTATACTTTGTAACCTAATTATGTTTTCTCTCTTTTAAAAAAATTAATATGATCAACAGGGGGCGAGTCCGAATGAGCGGACACTCGCTATGAAGTTCCTGCACTACCTCTGTCCAGACAGGTAAGACCCAGGTTTCTGAGGAAAATGTAAATTACAACCGGTAGCATAGGCTGTATTTGGGCCTTTCACAAAAGAAAGTGACAGGAAACATATGAGTCTAATAGTAGAAGTAGTAATAATAATAATAATAATGAGGAGGAGGAGGAGGAGGAGGAGGAGGAGGAGGAGGAGGAGGAGGAGGAGGAGGAGGAGGAGGAGGAGGAGGAGGAGGAGGAGGAGGAGGAGGAGGAGGAGGAGGAGGAGGAGGAGGAGGAGGAGGAGGAGGAGGAGGAGGAGGAGGAGGAGGAGGAGGAGGAGGAGGAGGAGGAGGAGGAGGAGGAGG
Source organism: Elysia chlorotica (assembly GCA_003991915.1). Lineage (NCBI taxonomy): Eukaryota > Metazoa > Mollusca > Gastropoda > Plakobranchidae > Elysia > Elysia chlorotica. Next base: position 214,184 of record RQTK01000274.1, on the reverse strand, counting down.
AGGAGGAGGAGGAGGAGGAGGAGGAGGAGGAGGAGGAGGAGGAGGAGGAGGAGGAGGAGGAGGAGGAGGAGGAGGAGGAGGAGGAGGAGGAGGAGGAGGAGGAGGAGGAGGAGGAGGAGGAGGAGGAGGAGGAGGAGGAGGAGGAGGAGGAGGAGGAGGAGGAGGAGAAGGAGAAGGAGAAGGAGAAGGAGAAGGAGAAGGAGAAGAAGAAGAAGAAAGCTGTATTTGTTTTGTTTGTTTTTTAACTAAAAAGAATATTTCGAGACCACCACGAAACAAACGAATAGTTACATAAAGAGGTTTTGAAATTTTCACATTTTAATGACTACTGCTGTTTCTTAAATAATATGTTCTACTTGATTCTAAATGCATTGTGCAGGCCTATGTCTTAATCTGATAAACGGTGATATCCAGATGCCAAAACCAAATTCTCTTTGGGTTGTCCTTGATATAACCATAGACCGTACAATGCACAGTGTCTCGTGTAACTAAAATTATTATATTCCTGGTTCTATATGTGTCATTATTCGATTGGCGGAGACCCCGACTTTTATCTTTGTATTAGAGATACACATTGGAAATACCCAACTCCAAGAGAGAGTTTGTGTAAGCAGAAATAAAGGTGGCTACTTTGTCAGTCATAAACGACTGCTGTTTTTTTACATTGACGCTGTTTTTGCTGGGATTTCCCAAGGGGGAAATTGTGTGGAAGAAAAACAGAGACCTACTAATCTAGCCTTAGGTTAATGTGTCAAGTCACCGTTCGCATTACTAGGAATTTAAGTAAACATTATTTTAACAATTAAGTTCGTTAGACAGTAAGTGTTAGTTGAAACAGCCTATTAACACAAAGCCACAAATAAATAAACGTTACGCTTTAAATAGAACAGAAATGAAATGGTGCATAGCTTTATACAAATGCCACGGAATTAAAGTCTTTCTGAAATGTTGATACTGTCAAGTTTCTGAAATGAAATGAATTTTTCGCAGAGGACAATCAGACATCATTGAAGTAAACGAGGAGGAAGAAGGGAAGGAGTTTTGGGCCCTGATTGGAGGGAGAGAACCATACGCCACGGGAAAACGTCTTGCGGTATTTAAATGTCTCACATCTATTCACACAGCTTTTGGTCTAAGCCTTATTTCTCTTGATTTTGAGTTGTTCGGTTGTTGTTGATTTCTTCCCTTCGTTTCTGTGTTTCTGTATTTCCTCCTCATTCGTCCGTTTTGTGGTTGTTGTTTTTTTAATATAAAAATGTCTTTCATAGTCCACAATAAATGTAGCGCAGTTGTAAAACATAATACGCGAATGGTCGCAATTCAAGTATATACAGTTCAGATAGTGTTTTATTTTTAGCGATAGTTTATTACCGTCTTAAAACATTCTGTGATGATGGCGTTTCAGTTAGGAGTATTAATTTCAGTGTTGTCGTTAATTATGTTGTAAGGAAATTAGTTGTATGGATATTGTAATATTTTCTTTATAATATAGATCGCTTCAGAGATATGCCACTTGCCATCAGTATAATATTTTGTTTGTTAGTTCAGTATCATTCTATATTATAATGACGTTACAATTAAGGTGCGCGATTTGTGCTTCAAAACGGAGTAGAAAATGGTTACTTTTTTAATTAACTCAATTTTTTAGATATAATAGTAAGTAGAGTCATTGTACTAACTCAGCGGTATATGTAATAACGTATTTTTGCATCATGAATGCCGCTTCACAGATCAACCACACAGACATGCCGCCCAGGCTGTTCCACTGTTCCAACGCCTCTGGTCGCTTCAACGTGGAGGAGATCGTGGACTTTAGCCAAGAGGTGCGCTCTCTGTTTGAAGTTTTGTTACCTATTTGAAGTTGCTGTTTTTGACTTGGTTGAATGTCCAACATCAGCACTATATAGAATATTTTGTGGATAGGCCCCAACACTGATGTCTGACTATTTTATGTGATGCCACACACGAGACAGGGCAGGAATGCCATGACTTCTGTCTCAGCCGTTCACATAAAACTGACACCGACCCAACCAGTAGGGAGCGAAATTGCTAGGGCTCGAACCCATTCCTTTTGTGTCAGAAGCCGATGTTCTACCCCAGGGCCACCGCCCCCCCCCCCTATACCTATGTGAAATCGTAACTTGATTTGATTCATACAAATGTGTCTATTCTTCCCTATAAGAGTGTTGCTACTTCTTTCCACAATGCCTAACCTGCCGTTGGAGAATGCAGTTTCTTGCCTCAGATACAATCATAACATTTAAAAAGATAAGTTCCATTAACATTTATGCAAACTTCTGATTTTATTTCCTGTCTAAGACTGTTAACATTTAAGTTTGTGATCGGAGAGAGAAAGAGTGAAAGAGGAGGAGCGTTAGAAAATAAGAGAGAAATAGAATAAGGGAGGGGGAGAGAGTTCGAGAAAACCCGCCAGGTGAGGGTAACCATTGGTGAATGTATGAAAGCCAAACTTGAACCGCCCATGCTATACCCACCATCTAAGAAGAAAAAAAAAGAGGAAAGCAGTACAAAAGGTGCGGCTGCTAGACTAGCTCTTTCTTAGTCACCAGGTTGGGTCCTAGGACGAACGTCTGACAAATTATGTGCTGCCACACACTATGACGGCTGAGACAGGAGTCATTGCATCCCCGCCCTGTCTCGTGTGTGGCAGCACATAAAAGTGTCAGACTGCAGTCTTGAGCCTCCACAATTTAGCCTATGTATTGCTGATGTTGAACGTTAAACCAATTGAACCCTCTAACTCGCTGCCACACACGATACAATTTGCAGATACAAGGACTACTCTCTCCAGCCTTTTGTCACATTATACTGACACCGACCCAATGAGAAGGGGGCGAATCCGTTCGTGGGTTTCGACCTTCGGGGAGCACCGTCCTACGACTTGCAACAGTTTTTTTTCACTTATAGTTCGCAAGATATATGTAGTTTTCTGAGACTGTAAGTACAACTTCGCGGTAGCTTACGAGTCGTCTTCAGCAATCTCGTTCGCATATTGATACCGTGACATTGCACTACACTCTATAGTCACTGAAAGGAGAAACTTGAGGTTAATTGTTCATGGATATATCCTAAAAAGAAAAGAATAAACAAAAAATGTTTGCGCACTCAGATTAGTTCCATTTTGCAACAGTAAATTCTCCAATGTTTGAAGATTTATTTAAAATACAGTAGTTTAGAAACCAACTCGGTAGCAATTAACCTCTTGCTTACCTGTCGAGGAAAGAGGATTGGTGTTTGACTCAAGCCAAGTTTGAGTTCAAAATACCATTCCTAATTCTGTAATGTGAGGGCTGAAAAAAAGGGGGAAAACATGAAAGTGGAACAGAAAATAGAAGATAATTAAGCAGGCAATTAGAGAGATCGAGGCATGAGGAGGAAGACAAACCTTAAGAAGGACAGACAGACGGTTAGACAGAGAGATAGAGACAGACAGATACAGAGACAAACATACAGATACAGAAATAGGCACGGAAATGTTTATTTTGTACCTAAATCCAACAGAATATTAAGAATAACTAAACGAAGTTCGTCTTATTTTTCAATTTGTTTGTAAAATAATTATTTCCCAAATCGTTTTTCTAAAAAAAAAATAAGGAGAGCACCTTAGCTGTTCTTTTCATTATACATGTAACTGAAAGCTTACTAGGTAGGTGTTCAAGGGCACCTATCTGTAAGGATATCCTGTGCTTTCTATAACCTCCATAATGGTGTAAATATTCGCTGCCATTTGCCAATAATAATAGTTCGCATTAGACGCCAAGCAGTTGTTGGTAAACATGCTGCACAAGATAATTATGTATTTATAAAACTGTTCCTCAATAAGTAAACGTAGCAGCATTGTTCTTACATATTAGTTAAGAACCTTTTCTTACTGAGATTAAGAAAGAACACAGTAAGTGTGCATGCATTATTCAATAGTGTGGGTTAATACCTTATTTGCTTAGGCACATACTGCAGAGCGACGATATAATGCTATAGCAAAACAAAACTTTACATTAACCCACGTAACCAAGCTACAAATGCGTAAATTTAGAGAGGAAAATAATTTTAAAAGAGAGAAAGAATCATAGAGAGAGGGAGGGGGAGAGAGAGACAGCAAGAGTGAGAGAGAGAGAGAGAGAGAGAGAGAGAGAGAGGGGGGGGAGGGGATGGTAGAGAGAGACCGAGCAAAGTTCAGTTATATTTTGGCATATATTTACAAGTTTAAACGATCATTGTCGTATAATTTCTAACATTTCTCAGTCAAAGATTGTTAAATTTCTTCTTTTTTTTTAAACAACAACACCGTCTTCTATAAATTATTATTTGTGATATTTGAATATTTTGACGGTATATATCTATGAAAACGTTTCCTAACAATAGTCCCAAGCTAACATGATGCCTATTACGTAAAAAATACTGTTATGTGTTGTTTCTATAGGATCTGGAGGAGGACGATGTAATGATTCTGGACACGATTGATGAGGTGAGTATTTTCTGGTCTGCCAACCTTACCTCAAAATAGCGTACCTCAACTCTTTAAATTACACTTTTTGGCTAAAACTGTACTACGCTTTGAATATCTGCTTGGACTGAAAGCTCTATATTTGTTAACAGAATGCTATTTGAGGGAGTTTCTTTAATATTTGTCTGAACGGTCCAACCGTGAAATGGCGTTGTTATTAATATTGTATTCCTAGGGTTTTGATAAAGGATTGTGACATGGGACACTATTGTTTCACATTCCTTAGTTTGTATGTGCCCGTATGAGAGAATAATTTTATAATTTTATAATGTTATCCTCACACAAAAAAAACATTCGTCAAATTTCTATGAAATGCATTTTGTTTGTTCTTTGTTTGTTTTAAGCCTTTTCTGTTGTTGCTGGTTTTCTACACCTAAGTGTGTGGGGTAGTTTTTTTCGTGTTTTATTTTGTTTGTTTTTGCTATGATTTTTGTTTGTTAGTTTGTTTGTTTTTAATTGGGACTTTTTTTTTTTTTTTTTTTTGGGGGGGGTATTTGATGTTGTTGTTTTTTGTTTTATTTATAGGGGGGGTGTATTTCTGGGGGGTTTTGTGTGTGTGTTCTGTTTGATAAGGCCGCTTTTCTTGTTATTGTTGTTGGTGGTGGTGATGTTGATTTTTGCTTGTTATGTTTTTATGTCGTTTTCGCTTCGTCAATTAAATGAACAAGCCTGCTTTTTTTAGCTGTTACTGTTTGTTTTCTTTTCGGGACGTTTTTGTTCATGTTGTTGTTTTTTATTTCTCGTGTTGTTGTTTTTTGTTGTTGTTGTGTTGTTGTTGTTGTTTTTTTGGGGGGGTGTGTTTTTAAGGGAGGGGGGTTGTTCTTTTGAGGGTGTTGTTTGTAGTATGTACGTTTTAACTCATTTTTTACGATTGGGTTTTTACATCTAAATGGTGAGTGAGATACCTGATAAAAGTAGCATTATCAAAAAGCTCTTTCCTGGAAGCTTATCTCTGGGCGTTTTTGAAGGACACAATTTCAATTCAGAATCCTTCTGGGGTAACTGATTGGGTGGTTCAATTGATCTGGTCATATTTTTCGTTTCCCTGAAGGTTGCACACTGGAATGTCATTCAGTCCAACTCGGTTATAGGTGGATTTGTTTTCGACTAAATGAAACAAAATTGTTCTACTGTAATAATACCTTCCAGAAGTATTTAACCCCTAGAAAATATAAACTGTTACGTTCTTCTTAATCCATGTTTTGAAGTGGAACTTTTGCTGTGATACTAGAATGAAAGAGACACAAAAAGGCAAGGTAATACATGAGAAAATCCGAAAAGAATGTGTCTTTTTACATTGTAGTGTGACCGGTACAAAAGAACAGCTGTTGGTTTAAAATGACGTATTCAAATTCTTTCTAAAACAATTAATGAACAGAGGTGATATGAGAACAGAAAGAGTATGACATTGTAAACTATTCTAAGTCTTTCTGGGAATATTTTATGGAGACGCTCACCATCGTGCCAGTTGGAGTTGGTGACCATGTCCTGCCACATCTCTATGGCCTCGCATTTCACGGTCAGGTCAATACATTTAATTCCACCGGGCCATCTTCGTAGCCTGTCCCAGACCATTTGACTAAAGTTTAGTTTATTACTCGCTAATCTACTATACAAAAAAATTAATTAAATCTAACCCCCACACCAGATTTGATACAGTTTCAATGTCCACAGGTTTACGTCTGGATTGGAGCAGGGGCAAACGCTCAATATTAACAATGTCCACAGGTTTACGTTTGGATCGGAGCAGGAGCAAACGCCATAGAGAGGAAGGAAAGTTTACAGACAGCTCTGGTGAGAGACCCTCTTAAGTCTGACTAGAGACAATTATAAGCATAGAGTTTAAAAAAATCAAAAAACAAGGTGTGATATCTGTAATGATTCTAAACATGGGTTATATCTAGAAATGGTTTGGATTTAGAGTTATTAGGTACCGAATAGAAGTAGTTATATATAGGCTTAATAAATGGAAAATGAAAAAAATGATTACACTTTGTGGTATTAGGACTACTATTTACACAAGATCAAGTTATCCTTTCCCTTAATTATTTTCAAAGAACGTTCTACAAGATCAAATACAACAAGCTCTTTCACAGATACATGTATTTTATTGTCTCCTCTCAATCATTATTTTCAATGAGCGTTCTCCGAGATCAAATACAACACGCTGAATCACAGATACATGTATTTTATTGTCCCCCCTGAACCCCCTCTCTCCAACTGTCCAGGAGTACATCAGGACGGACCCGACGGGCCGTAACCCTGACAACACTGTGATACTGCAGGTCAAACAGGGGCTGGAACCGCCCGGCTTCACGGGGCACTTCATAGGCTGGGACCCGGAGAGGTGGAGTGTGAGTAGCGCAGTAATATCTGATGAGTTTTAGCGCCCTACTTTGGGTCAGTGTCCGTATCATTTGAGGGGGGAAACGGGAGCAAACTTTCACAAGAGGTGCAGCGTTTGTCTCCCAATAATTATGAGGTCCGTGGTTCAAAACCCACGGTCGGTATGTATTGGTCCGATTTCTTCTCCTTTGGGACGGTGTTAGTACAATGTGATCGGCTGAGACAAGAGTCGTGGTATCCCTGCACTGTGTCTGTGTAGAAGCATGTAAAATTGTCAGCATCATACACAAGACATCCTGAATCAAAGAATCAAAGACAAAAAAATGAGTATAATTTGAACGACTGAGAGATGTACCTGTATCCCGCCCTGTTTCTGTGTGAGAAAGAAAACTGCGTAAATTTTTTCGATGTTAAGCTCGCAACCCGTCCACGGTTTAGCCCAGTCGCCAAGATGTTAGATGTTAAAGTTGCCAAGGTGTTGGATGCTAAAAATCCAATAACCTAAGTCCCCTAAGTTTCCAATATAATTCTATATGGAGCTGAGAATCGAACCACGGACTTCCTGCTTGCTAATACTGAGCATTAACCGATCGGGTCAGTGGCCTTCAAAGTGAGACAGTGAGATATGTGTTCAGTTAGCTTAGGGATTGGGGGACTTTGGTTCTGGTGGTAGGGGGAATTTAGCCCTGATGATAGGGGTACTTTGGCCCTGGTGATAGACCATTAGTCCCTGGTTGTAGGGGGAATGTAGGCCCTGGTGATAGGGGTACTTCGGTCCTGGTGGTAGGGGGACTTAGGCCCTGGGGTAGGGGGAATTAGACTCTGGTGAAAGAGGGACTTACGCCCTAGTGATATGGGGAATGTAGGCCCCTCCGATGGCGGAAATATAAAACCAATAGCCGCATAGGATCTTTACAGGTAAAATATTATGGGGACAAGATTGCATTTTTCTTTTTTGTAACTACTTTTGTTTAAGTATAGTGTAGATTTCTGTTTAAAATCAATCATGGATGCCAATAATATGATCGAAATGTAACTATTTAATAATTTATGTACTGAAGAAATTAGCTATATTGGTATCTAAAAATGAACCTGGTATAAACTGGAGCAAGATTATTAAATAATAAAAACTATCCTTAGTCTAAGCGTATAAAATCGTTTTACTTGATTCATATAGAATCCAGGATATACGAATACTATTGTAGATTTGATCTCAAGCACCATCAATAGTTTATTGATTTGAAAATGTATCTTATGCAGCACGGAAAGACCTACGAGGATCTAAAGCGTGAACTCGGACAGGAGAATGTTGAGGCGACGACTGTCATCCAGGTAATCTGATATGTACTGATGTATCAAACTGATATCATTTTTAGTGTCATGCATCCATATTTTACGGTAAAGGCAAAAGAGAAAACAATAGGAAGAATTAGCAAAAGTAGCAAACAATAGAAAGTAGTAGTAGCAGTAGCAGCAGTAGAAGGAGCAGCAGCAGTGAGTGAGTGAGTGAGTTTGTGAGTTGTTGTTCGGCACATAAGGGTATATAAAGTGGTTTAAAAGATACACGTGTATGATGATCATAGTTAAATTGTATTATATACACTAGTGTCCTTCAGATACCTCAGAAGGCGCTGAGGACTAACATAGTAAATATAGTTTGGAAGCAGTAAAAATAGTAGTAGAAAAAGTAAATGAAGTAATAGTAGTAGAAGTAGAAGTAGTAGTAATAGCAGTCAAAGCAGCAGTAGGCAAAGTAGCAGCAGTCAAAGTAGCAGTAGTCATAGTAGTTGTGTAAATAAAGGAGCTGTAGCGTCAGAAAAGGCATTACAATTTTTATCATTTGGTCCTCAATCATTATGATTTATTTTTTGTACTCAGGAGTTGGCTGACTATAACAAGAAACATCCCTACTCCGAACTGGTCAAGAAGACTCTGCCAAAAGGTGTAGACCCTAGCTGTAAAGAGGTGGGTAAACATACGGGTTGCACAAAACAAAAAGGGCAAAATCCACAGTTTTGTCTCAATCAACCGGCCAAGATTTTAGGAAATTAATTGATCTTTACCATTTTTACAGAACTATACATGTTCATTTATCTCCAAACGCTGTGTTTCGTAAACTCCAATGATTGATCACATCCTTGTATGTTGTGTGTGTAGTTTGCTTTTTTTTTCTCACAAACTTTTCGTTTTCATACTTCCCCAGAACTATCTTACAGACGAAGAATTTGAAAAAGTTTTCAAGATGAAGCGATCCGACTACGACAAACTCAAGCAGTGGAGACAGTTAGATCTAAAGAAGAAATATTATCTTTTCTAAATCTATGTCCGTACATTTTGTATGAAAGCTTAAAAACGGATTGAATGCAGCGTCTGTGCTTTTGTTCTTGTCATTGTGAAAGATTGTTTTAAAAAAAACAGAGGTATGGAGCAGAATAAAAGAGAGATAATGGAGAGGAGGCGTTGGTGGGAGTTAGCGAAAAGAATTAGAGAAATAGCGGCAGATACAGAAATAGAAACAAATGGAGTCAGAGACAGAGATAGAGTAGACTAAATGAAAGAGCAAGACATGTATGGTAAAGATCAATGGACAGAGAATGAATAATCATGGGTGTGAACTGCAGAAAATGTTTGTCGTCGTAGTGTACAATTGTAATGCAAAATTGTACGCTAAACGTCTTTAGTGTTTGTAATAATGTGCTTGTTTAAACAGCGTATACCCTACATCCTAAGAATGTCTAGAACCTTTGCTGTCAATGCACTAGATGACGTTCATGGATGTGTTGTTTCTTTTGTTTATATTATTGATCACAATGTTACTATGTGCATTGGCAATATAATTATTTGTATGGTCTCATGAGATCTCCACAGGCTGTTTATTCTCAGAATCGCATTGACTTAGATGAAAATGGATCAGCGATTCTTAATAGTATGTTTAACGTAAATTTAAATGTTAATACCGAATTGAGTGGGTGAAACTGTTTTTTTTAAACTTGTAAGGAATTGTATAGTATAAAATTATAAACTCTTGTTGTCATCACATGTCTGTGTTAAATTAGATATTGGATACTTGACTGAAAGTAAGGATGTAAGTGTTGTTATCAGGCACCTTGTATCTAAGAGGCAGGACGAGATAATTAAGGAGCGGTGGTCCTGGAGTAGAACATCGGCTTCCGACGCAAAACGTCCGGGTTCGAGCCCTGGCAATTTCGCTCCCTACTGGTTGGGTCGCTGTCAGTTTAATGTGACCAGCTGAGACAGGAGTCATGGCATCCCCGCCCTGTCTCGTGTGTGGCAGCACATAAAATTGTCAGACGTCCGTCTTGGGGGCCCTTCCACAATATAGCCTATATAGTGCTGCTGTTGGACGTTAAACCAACCCAATCAACCAACCAAACCCGCCCTGTCTCGTATGTGGCAGCACATAAAATTGCAAGACGTTAGTTTGGGGCCCGTCCACTATATAGCGCCCGTCCACAATATAGCCTATATAGTGCTGATGTTGGACGTTAAGCCAAGTCAACAACAACTCAAGGGGCGAAGCCGACAGCTTCGAATGAGACATCCTGGTTATGTCCTCCTGCCAAGCCGCCCTGCTCTGTACTAGTTGAGTTGGTGTTATTGTAAGAAGTCCGTGTATCTCTCAAGGTAAAAAAGCCATATATGAGCGTTGTTCTATATGTCATACTTTGTCTGTGAAAAAGCTTTCAGGCTTTTGTTTCTGGGACCGTCGCCATATATGGTCGTTGTTGGTATGAGTGTAAGAAGTCCATATATCATGCTTTGTCTCTAGATCACAAGGCTTTCAATCTTTGTATCTGGGACTGTTGCCATATATGAACTTTGTTTGGAACCCAGGAAACGTTAAAATAGGAGAGTGTGTACATGTGTCGGCAGTGTTTATGTCTGGTAATTGCTCGTTCTAAAGCTGGAAGGTAACTTTTTTCTGTCTTTAGTTTAAAAGAAATGTCGGAAGTTTTAATAGAGACAGAGTCTATTATGAGTGTACCTGATTCCTGGTATCTGAAATCTGCATGTTATTTCAATATTTCCTAAGGCTACTAGTAAATATAAGTGTTTGCTATCCTGATGTGTGTTAAATATGCATTGTATATACAACCTTCCCCTAACTATTAACTTATATACGTTTCAATTGCATCTGTTTTGATTTTCTGTTTAATACAAAACCTATTTTATTTTGTACATTCCTCGCACAGGAAGCGGTGATATTAATTTATGTATTTTTAAAATCATTTGTATACACTTTTTCCAAAGATTATAAACGTGTTTTGGAGTTTAATAATGCACGTCTCATTCCATTGAAACACTTTTCATTCGCTTCGATAAAGATATTGTTTTCCTTATATATTATGCAATGCATATATTCCACTGATTGACATAATGAGGCAGAGTGTATCATATAACACAACCTAGCCTAAGTGAATGTTTAAAACTAAAATCTCTCAGAATAGTGTGAGTGCCGATAGTACCACAATCAAGCGATAACCATGGCAGTGTGTTAAAGAATCGAGGATACATATTATTTTTTATACTAAGTTCATCAACAAAAGTCGTTTTATTGGATAACTATAGAAAATCAAAATTAGTTTTCATTTTACTTGGCAATACACTACCCTAAAAATATTATAATTAACGTTACAATTAACATCGAAGACGAATATATATTTCTGTTACACAAAATCGTTCATTATTTCTTGTTCTCCTGCGAAATGCTATTATTGCACTGTCACGATAATGACTTTCGTTAAATTATATCGATGATTAATATAATTTTCGTTTGTTGCTTTCTTCCCTCTTCTGTTCTCACTCTCTAACAAAATTACCTTTTTTGTGACTGGTTATTAAATTCTTACTAAGATAAGTAAGGTAATACAAAAAGAGGGGAAAAGCTGTTGAACTGAAATAAGTTTGAAGAAGGGGTGATTAGCGGAAAAAATTTTTACAAAAAAGAAATGAAGATGATGAGGATGATGATGATGATGAGGATAATTATGAGTATAATGAATCAGATGATAATAATAATGATGATGATGATGATGATGATGATGATGATGATGATGATGATGATGATGATGATGATGATGATGATGATGGTGATAATGGTGATAATGGTGATAATGGTGATAATGGCGATAATGGTGATAATGGTGATAATGGTGATGATGGTGGTGATGGTGGTGATGATGGTGATGATGATGGTGATGATGGTGATGATGATGGTGATAATGATGGTCATAATGATGGTGATAATGATGGTGATAATGATGGTGATGACGATGATGATGAGGATGATGATGATGGTGATGGAGCTGATAACGTCCATAACGATGACAATTTCGATAATGGCGATGTCGATGATGATGATGATGGTAATAATGATGATGGTGGTGGCACTGATCTGTCCACAATATATCCTAGTTGCTGACACCCGAAGTAAAGAAGCCAACCTTTACTTTTACTAAAGGTAGTGATTATACATGTAAAATGATTATAACCAACAAAAACTGTAGAAATATCTGCGCTATAATTGAAATATTAATCCTAATAGTATATGTGTGTGTGTGTGTGAGTGTGTTAAAATCTGGAAATATGTTCCTTTCCATAAAGCAATTTTCTTTTAATTCAATTATGAGAGAGAGAGAGAGAGAGAGAGAGAGAGAGAGAGAGAGAGACGAAATGGAGTGCATAGTACCGAAATAGTGGTAAGTTGAGATACAAAGCAGATGGTTGCTCTGTGGCAGCAGATACGGGTAAAGAACTGTTGGTTAAGATCCAACGATTAAACCGACACACAGCGGGAAAGATGGAGAGGGGCGCTGAGAGGTAGATCGCAGGGAAACAGAGACAGTTCAAGAAAAAAATGAGACAGACGATATCGAGAGACAAACATACAGAGAATGACACACAGAGACAGAGCCAGGGATACCGAGAGACAGAGACAGAAAGAGACACAGAGAAACAAAGACAAGGATACAGAGAGACAGATGCAGGGGTACAGAGAGACAAAGACAGGGAGTGAGAGAGACACAGAGAAACAGTGAGAGACAGTTAGAAACACACAAAGAGAAAGATGCAGACATACAATACAGGCACAGAGATGCAAACAGAGAAATAGACAGACAAACAGGCAGACCGGAACAGAAAGTCACGGATAGAATCAAAGAAAGGACAGGGAGAGAGAGAACGAGTGAGAGAGAGAGAGAGACAGACAGACAGACAGACAGAGAGACAGAGAGAGAGAGAGAGGAAGAACACGCAGACAACACTACAGTCTGTCTCAGACCGTCTAAGCGTGAGCCCGAACCCCATGAGATCTCTATCTGGACACTGAGTCCTGAGCCCTGGGCACCGGACATTGGGTCAATAATTGATTGGTCAGACTAGACAATCAGCTGGTCTCCTCTCCAAGTAGAATGAGATAACGCCTCAACTTTCTGTGCCCAAAATAGTTATTTCCACAAATGTTGTTTCAACAACAACTCTCACAGTGTTACTTAGTCGGCTGAAATAATTATAAAATAAACATGATAGGCTCAACACAAACTTGGACGAGCTGAACGCTTACAAAAACAACCTAGAGAAAAGACCGAAAGCAGAAAATGTATAATTTTAGAGATATAAAAAGTGGTATGAACATTACAAGAAATAAAGTAGTGATGGATATCTCGTGGTAAAAAAGATCAGGACTCAAAACTATTGGAAAAAGATTAGGAAAAATTCTTTGGCCACATAACACTAGGGAATTGGACTAGAAAATTATGTACAATAAAATTATAGGGAGGACGGGCACAACATTCTCGTACAGTTTGAATATAGTGTTATATATATACAACGGGGAAATAAAACTTTTTTTTCATCAACGTAACTGATTACAGAAAAAATGTGAGGCCGTGGTCGCCAATATTTGACAGATCTGACACATAAAGAAGAATAAGAAGGTTCACGAATTAAATTCATTTGCCCACATAAAGCTAAGTCATCAGTGAGCCCTCCATGTTGTTCTGTCTGCACCAAAAAAATAATTTGTTTTGCTATGTGTATGACAAGCCTTGAGTCGTGAAATTGAATGCCTTCTACACTTGTTATGACATACATTATATTTCATAATGCTTAGTGTAAAAGTACTGACCTATATAAAACTAAGTGAAATAAAAAATAGGGAATGCTGTTTGTTATGCATTTATTTTTGAAAGAATACAATAATAACTTGATTTGTTGGTTTTTTTATATAAAGTATTCAGAATTGCGAAAAATTTACTTATAGACTTTCATAAGGTGAAGGATATGCCACCGAATAAGTCGACGTGAACATTTTTTGCACTGGTGTTTTTTGTTGTTAGTTTTTATTATTCTATTTTGGCATTGTTAGGTGAAAATATTTCTTTTTAACCCAATCATCCTAAAAGGCAAAATGTAAAACTGATTTATTTGTGCCTATTAATTGATAAAAGTCAGTTTTGACCCTTACTACAACTGTCTGTCTAACTCGGTGACTTTGACCTCTTTTTGGAAGCCTTTGTTCGTCTCTAAGCAAAAATAAAATATTTTAGAGTCGCGCTAGGAGGTGTGGAATGTTCCTCAGCCTTTTCTCACACGTGTTGCTTTCCTGGATTAAAATATTGATGGAAGCGCCCGGCATCAGATCAAAGGATTTTTCACCTGAGGAGTTGAATTTTTACAGCCAGTGATTCTAGACTGGTCGACAGTGCTTCGCTTGACCCAGGACGAGAAGCCATCATGGTAGTGTCCTGGTTATCTTTTATTCATTATTGTAATGTAATGGAACACTCACGATGAGCAGCGTGTAAGTAATTCCAAGATATAAACTAGTTCCTCTCCTTGGAGAGCGTCAGGTTGTATCTCTTTGTTCAACGTTACATAGACTCTCCAAAGGTAATAGATTCTACACAATTTTTAAAGCTGCATACTCAGATAGCCATCAAAGTTTACACATTTCGGCTGCAGATTGAAAGTTATTATGGGTGGGTTGTTTAATATAGGGTTGGCAGTTTTTCTATACTGCGGCCTAAATTTGCCCTTTCGGTTCATCGATTTGTGTCATATATTGTACTTGGAACTAACACATACAAAAATTATCAGCCAAGTATATTTTGTAAAATTAATATTCCGATTAAATACAAGACGCTTCTTCGGAGGACACGTTCGAATTTGTTATTAAATAAAAAGTTTTCATCTAAAAAAAAAACAATCTTCATCTGACGGAGCTGTTTGTCCTTGTTCTGCGTGATAAAAACATATTGTAGACTTATTTGTCTATTGGTGTAAACCATGCTCTATTTGAGTAACAAGACAATTCGGTGCCGATGCATGCACATGTCGTCGTTTCTAATCCCACGAAGCGCAATCGATGTTGTTTTTTCCAGTCATTTTCCCATTAAACCTACTTCTAAACACTGGTAAAATTCCTACAAAGTCTAGCTTTTTCCGGCTACTACTGCTACTACTACTACTACTACTACTACTACTACTACTACTACTACTACTACTACTACTACTACTACTACTACTACTACTACTACTACTACTACTACTACTACTACTACTACTACTACTACTACTACTACTACTACTACTACTACTACAACTAACTCTAAGTGACGTTGATTCGATAAAGGTCCTGTTGTAGGTAAATTGTTGAATAGTTATAGTTAACGTAGACTCGGACACACTATCTTTTCCACATTAACAAAACAATGATTACTAGAATACAAACAGGTGCTGGTACAAGAGCATTATTAATACGCTCAACATGTGTGCGGCGTGATGGGAAAAAGTTAACCACTACCAGTAGTTTCGAGAACTTACAAGGTAAAGATCTAGATTGTAGTTTACTCCAAGCTCGTCAGCCGATTTGGTGAACATTACACATTTGCAAGCAAAGTAGCATATGCGTAAACAATGTCACACTCTAATTCTATTAATGCTACTGCTACTATACTACTTCCGCCATTTTCGTTATAAATTTCTAAGCAAAAAAACACAGGATACTACTTCTACAACAACTTTTAACTACAACACATTAAGGTGCCAATCAAAAAAGAAATGCTGATAGCTGTACGATGTATTCTTAGCGAAGCTGTAGGGGAATCGCTGGGGTTGGTAGGGTATAATCAAAGCAGGAATCGATCGTACTCTTCCACCTAGAAAGCGAACGTTCTACCCTATGACCATCGCGACGTATTCGTGTAAGATTTTACTACGCGCAATACATAACGAGATTTATAGGTCTGTTGCATTAGCTTGTGGTTTCAAAATATGGAAAGATAATTCGAATCAATTCACTGCCTGAAAGGTTTCACTTTCCAAAGGTAACCGGGACTGATTTGAAGCACCAGTTTGACAATAAAGAAACCTACAACTTGTTATAAATTTCTAAGCAAAAAAATATAAAATACTACTTCTACAAACAACTTTTTACTAGCAATACTGTTAGAGTCATGCAGTAGTGCAAGTGAATCACCTTCCCCTAAATACACATCGCTTCCATCTTGCACCAATCACTGTTGGAGCGTGCGCGTCCGTGCCGACAATTTCACGATTCGATGCCTCGTTTTCACATCTAACTCAGCGAAGCACAAGACATCGTAACTCCGATCTAGTTCTCTGCGTCGTTAAATCATCCTAAGCTTTTATTGTAAGGGTGTGCTTGAAATGTTTTGTTTGAAGATGAATGCATTGTAAGCCACTTGTTACCTTTACAACACATAAAGGTGGCAAACAAAAAAGCAATGCTGAGAGCTGTCCGATGTATTCTTGGCGAAGTTGTAGGGAAATCGTGGGGAGGGGGTAATCAGAGCAGGAATCGAAGCGTAGGCCTACTCTTCCACCTAGAAAGCGAACGTTCTACCCTATGGCCATCGCGATTTATTGGTGGAAGATTTTACTACGCGTAATACATAACGCGATTTATAGGACTGTTGCATTAGCTTGTGGTTTCAAAATATGGAAAGATAGAATCAGTTCAACGCCTGAAGGGTTCTACTTGCCATATAGCTAACTGGGGTTGATTTGAACTCTCTACGCTCCACCGACTGATCTATTTTGATCTTTGTGTAAGCTCTGAAAAGAAAACACTGCAGACTTAATACGATAGGCTCGTAACACAAAAAAATCTTTTTAAATAACTGTCAGAAAAAGTGGCTTGAAAGCACGTTTTCTACAAATGCACTCTGTCCATGCAATTGGCAGCAAACAGCTTTGTTTTTTACATGAAAAAGAATGCGCGATGTAGACAGCAGTGCTGAAGTGCCAACAGCGGCTTGACGGATGTTACCGTACCTTTGTCTATGAAAGACAGACGCTGTTTCCAAGCCAAACGTCTCCTTAGAAAGATCCTTTGGGGTGATGGGTCCAATACAATCTTACGTACTGCCACGGAGAGACAGAAAGGGATACCAGGATGCTGGTGCATGTATCAGCTGGTCAAATTAAACAGGAACTGTCACAACCAACAGGGCGCGAAATCCGATAACTAAATGTGTCCAATCGCGAGATCGAACCGGGTAACTCCACGTTCTACCACTGAAGCATGTTTGCCCCCAGTTTGACAATAAGGAATTCTACAACTGCACTAATGTGGTGATCTGTATAGTCTTGGCCAAGCTCTGTACACCAACCGATGGTGAAAAATTAATTTGAAAGTGTATGAGCATATAAACGAATACAAAAAAGATGTGTTAATAACTATTACAACACACATGATTATGTTTCTCGGAAAACCTTCGACCCAACAGTTAACTCAAATAATTGTAACTTTGTCAAAATACCCAAATATATTGCTCAACTTTAAACCCAATGCAGAAGTAATGCACTTTATTGTTGTTGACGTTGTTGTTGTTATTGTTGTCATTGCTGCAGTTCTTGTTGTTGTTGTTCTTGCTAGTCATTGTTGCTGCTTATTGTTGTTGTTGTTGTTTATATAGTTGTTGTTGTTGTTGTTGTTGTTGTTGTTGCTGTTGTTGTTGTCGTTGCTGTTGTTGTTTCTGCTGCTGCTGTTGTTGTTGTTGCCGTTGGATCTTTGCGTGAGTACCATTATTGTAAATGAATCAAAATCTCAAGGATATAATTATAAACTATCATCTTTTCGAAATGCCCAATCCTCTGTGATCATGACCTAAATACCTAAAACCGTGTTTTACTGCCATTACAGCTTTGTAAGTCTCCAGGGATTCATTTTTGTGGCAGCTTATCTAATTTCTATCTCCGCTGCGTCGAGGAGGGAACAAACGCAGACAGGATGTCCACTAAAGAAATTCAACAGTATTGTGACACAGAAAGCTCGCTGAATTCAACGGAAGCAGCTCTCTTTCTCTCTCTCTCTCTCTCTCTCTCTCTCTCTCTCTCTCTCTCTCTCTCTCTCTTCTCTCTCTCTCTCTCTCTCTCTCTCTCTCTCTCTCTCTCTCCCTCTCTCTCTCTCTCTCTCTCTTTCTCTCTCTATGTCTCTATCGCTCTCACTATCTCTCTCTTTGTCTCCATCTCTATCTTTCTCTCTCACATTCTGTATCTCTCTCATGTATTTTTCATGCCCTAGGCAGAGACACGTTGGCTTGCCCTTTCTCTGTAGTATTCTTTGTCTCCTAAGCTTTGCATGAATATTTCTTTAAAATGGTTTCCCCTGTGAGTGCTCTAGTATACATACTCTGTTACTTCTCCACAGTTCCTTATTCGGTCCCAAATTATTCTACGTCAAAAACTTTGTTTTACACTAAACCGGTGTTCAATTCAAACTTGAAAATAAAACAACAAAAGATAAGTCTTTTCTCCCTTGATTTACTTTGGGCACTAATCTTTAGCTTGAATCTAACATCATTAGCCTGTCTGAGCGGGGGCCTCATTTTATCTCGTTAGTTAACTGTCTGACTGACTGACTGCCCAGTCGCTTTGTAGAACGGTAGTATTCGTTGATATTTTCCTTTCATAAATTTAGTGGACCAAAGCTGTATAAAACATAATAATAATAATAATAATGAAGATTTGAACTTTGGCATTCGTTTATATTTATCTTTCATAAATATAGTGGACCCAAGCTGTATAAAATATTTGTGATTTTGCTGACTATCTTAATTTGTTAAAGACGAACTAAATCAAAGAAACTATTCCTGCTAGCTAAAATCTCATGCCGTCTTGTATGTTGTTTTTTCATTGCTGACGGTAGCAGCTTTTTAACGGAAAGCTTGTGTGTATGTTGTGACTTTCAATGTCGCTTGATCTTTAAGTGCCTATTGTGGATATCTTGACAACATATTTACATTTTTTATGTCAATGATTCATTTGGGAGCTTTTCTTAGTTTTGCCTTTTTGTTGTTGCTGTTGTTTATTTTGTTTTTGTTTTTGTTTTTGAGGGGATTGTTTTTTTTTTTTTTTTTTTTGTTGTTTTTTTTGTTTTGTTTGTTGTTGTTGTTTTTTTTTTGTTTTTTTTTGGGGGGGAAGGGGTATTTTGACATTTATCAAACTGGAGTGAGTATTGAAATCTGTTCCTTTACACCATCATTAATTAATGAGTGTTTAGTAGTAAAACATTTTTCACTCTATTGGGTCGATCATCATAAGATTTTCTAAAACATTCGAAGGCGCCTTTAATTATCAGTCTTTTGAACCAACAGTGACAGATGTATGTTTGTATAAAAAATGCCAGGTGTCAATTGGACTTTTTACAATTCTTTATACACAAATAAACACTAACAAATTTGATTATATGTATTGAAGGTCAGTTCTCCTCTGATGTTACTAAGTTTTTTAGGAAGGAGGTGACACTGATGATAACGTGGCAAACGTTATGTCTCTATCTGTCTTTGACTTATATGCCATTCTCTTCTCTTCTTTCTCCCTCCCTTTCACTCTCTCCCTCTATACATATATAATACATCTATCTCTTTTTGTCTCTCCTTTCTTTCACTCCCCCTCTCTCTTGCCCTATAAATTAAGTTATCACGCCTGGCATTTGAATTAAATAGAAAACACACATCATACTTATGGTCAGGTCGAAATGTGTTTATTATGCAATCTTGTAAGTGGGAAAAGTAAAAGCAGACCTTAAACCAACAAGAAATAAACTTAATCCACTGACGTAAGTAAAAAACATAAGTTGGCAAGATCTATTAAAGGAGGCACAGCCGTGTTCATCATATTTTAAGCTCTTCCGTGGCAACAAACTCTGACATTCAAACATGAGACATCGGCGCTTACGTAGAAAAATATAGAGCAGTTCCATCAGCACAGTATGCAGTCGAGGTCAATCTCCTTGGGTATTATCTCTTTCTTATGCTTTTCATCCTTATTTTGGGATAAGAATAGAATGCTAAGTCATGCTGTGAGACATCAGTGCTCAGCATCGTCTGCAAGCCCTCTCAGATCATCGGAAATAAAATTAATACACGTGTACTTACATTGCTCCTAAGAAACAACCTGTTACAAGTGGCGGAGCAGAGGTTGGGGTGAACTGACTCAGTGGTAAAGGCGTGTACATACATTGCTAAGGGGGTCTAATTCCACGATCAGTTAAATATTTTTTGTCCAATTTCGTCTCCAACATTACTGGTTGGATCGGTGCCCGTTTGATGTGACCGAGAAACTGAGACAGGAGTCCGGTATCCCTGCACTGTCTCTGTGTAGCATTACATAATATTGTTGGACGTCTGTCTTGGGACCCATTACAATATAGGCTATATAATGCTAGAACTGAGGGTGAAGCAACCAACTGAAGTCAAACCTGAAATAGTCATGGGAAAAGAACTATGGTTGAAGGCTGACCAAAGGTCTAGTTTCTCCCTGCTAGTGAGTGAAATCTCCGAGCATCTCTTTGAGTAACTAGGACGGCCTCCTGTGAGCGTAGCGTGTATACACCAGTAGAGCAACTGCAGTCTTGCTAACACAATCAGAGTGAAGGGGCGGACAGTGACATTTTGTAGTAACTCCACATCATTGGAGTAGAGCTAAATTTTTCAGTACATACAAATCAGGTATCGGCTTAAATATAAAAACCTTTTTATACAAATAATCATTGTTTCACTTATTATTTTCTGTTATAGTATGCTTTATATTGTTACTTGTTCTTTAAAAAAAGGAATTTTTTTATTTTTTTACTTGTTCTTTAAAAACTTTTTTAATATATGTGTATAATTATACTTATGTGTAACTGCCAGAGTATCATTTCATGAAGCTCTAAAGTCGATTTCCACCTCAATCATCGAGTCTAGCTGTGATCGTCAAACAAATGTACAGAGTCTTCATAACTCATTAAAGTATTATCAATTTGCATTTTGAAATATAATTAGATGTGACTGTCGGTTGAAATCCAAGATGGCCGTTAACCAACGTTAAAAAAATATGTGAGTTGGCATGTTTGAAAAAAAATGGATATTGGCCATCTTAAATTAGTTTTCAAAATCAGTGTGTTGAATTTTAAAACGTACAATAAATTCCACGTGTATTTTGTGTCAATAACTCTCAAAAGTGTGAGTTCACATTTTCAATCTTGGATTTTATGGGGCTTCTAGAGAAAAGAATTCAACCTCTCATAATTTATTGATTTCTTTAGTATGTCCTAGACCTCATAAGTGTAAATTTGTGTACCTTTATCTGAAAACACACGAATTTTTTTGTATAATGACACAAATCTTCCGGATTATAAGGCTGACCCATCTTAACTTTGCTTGCTGTTATTTGGCGAACATGACTTATTTTATAAACTATTGATAGTCTATACTGTTTATTTAATAATGATAGTGATTAAAAGTGTTAGCTGTAAATTTGTGTGAAGTGATAAAACTTCAATGAGTTATGAAGACTAGCTTTATTTTAAAATGTTTTTGTCGTTACAAAGGTCAAGGGAGGGCTAGGCACCTCCTTGTGTTGACGAAATAAACCAAAAATATTAATTTGGTAATGTTAGTTTCCAAATTCAAAGCTGCATCCCAAACTAGATCTAGATCTACAAACTTACTCCAAACAGAGGCACCGTGAGAAAATAGTGCATCTCAGTGTTGATATTTACAAATTGAACACTCTCGAATAAGATTGGTAGGAAAAAAATAGCGGAAGTGAAGAAAAAGAACGTTTTATTTTTAACGATACCACAGATCCTAAAATAAGGAGCAGATGAAAAACCACGATATAAAAGGCATCCGAATATTATAAACGTCCAATGCAAAACAATCGTTCTTTTCCATGGCAACAAGCTTAGAATGCGTTCACGATTGATTTTTTTCCCAATACATATTAAAAAGTTGGACGCGCATGAGAAAAAAATACTTCTTAGTATAGGGGAGGTCGCCCCAATTCCAATCAGGTTCCAAATCCGTTCAAAGACTTCATGATTTAAGTTGCCTGAAGTATTCATTAGGGGTCGTAAACAAGGCCCCCCAAAACGGACGTAGTTAGTACTAATTTTTTTAGGTACACTAGGCAAGATATTTATGGACAATGTTTGACGTAGACTAGCTTCGTTAAAAAAAAAAGAAGTTAAGTTTGAAAAGGCAGACAACATTTTGAATTTTTAGAACTCATTTTGAAAATATAAAAATTAAGAACCAAAACTAAAATCTATTTTTGCTTTCTTTATTCCGATAAATTGCTGAGAAGATAATTATTTTCATTTGATCTACTTTTTATTGTAGATCTAAATTTTGAAAAATCATATAAATGCGGGCATGCAAAATTAGATGTGCCGAAATCATAATATTAAAATATAAACCGCAAAAAGTATTAATACGATGAGACAGAAGTTATATTGTTGATTTTATATATAGCCTACAAATTGTCCCATTTTTAGCCTTAAATCCTACCTTGGAGCAAGTGTAAACCTTCGTCAAAAATGTGTGCTAGAATCTAGTGAGTGAAATCTCCGAGCATCTCTTTGAGTAACTAGGACGGCCTCCTGTGAGCGTAGCGTGTATACACCAGTAGAGCGACTGCAGTCTTGCTAACACAATCAGAGTGAAGGGGCGGACAGTGACATTTTGTAGTAACGCCACGTCACTGGGGTAGAGCTAATTTTTTCAGTACATACTGATCAGGTATCGGCTTAAAGCAAAACCTTTTTATACAAATAAACATTGTTTCGTTTATTATTTTCTGTTATAGTATGCTTTATATTTTTACTTGTTCTTTAAAAACTTTTTTAATATATGTGTATATATACTTATGTGTAACTGCCAGAGTATTGTTTGATAAAGCTCTAAAGTCTTTTCCCAGCTCATTCATCGAGTCCAGTTGTGATCGCCACACAAATTTACAGCTAACACTTTTAATCATTACAGTGTTTATTATAATTATACACATTATAGACTGGCAAGAGTTAATAAAATAGCTCTACCCAAAAGACGAGATAGAATAAGTCATTTACCTCAAATAACAGCAAGCAAAGTTAAGATGGGTCAGCCCTATAATCCAGAAGATTTGTATCATTATACAAAAAAGTCGTGTGTTTTCAGATAAAGGTACACAAATTCACACTTATAAGGTTTAGGACATACTAAAGAAATCAATCAATTATGAGAGGTTGAATTCTTTTCTCTAGAAGCCCCATAAAATCCAAGATTGAAAATGTGAACTCACACTTTTGAGAGTTATTGACACAAAATAAACGTGGAATTTATTGTACGTTTTAAAATTCAACACACTGATTTTGCAAACAAATGTAAGATGGCTGATATCCAATTTCTTTCAAACTTGCCAATTAACATAATTATTTTTAGCGTTGGATAACGGACATCTTGGATTCCAACCGACAGCCACATCTGCAATACTGCAAAATGTGAAGTGATAAAACTTCAATGAGTTATGAAGACTAGGCTTTTATTTCCATAAAACATGATTTAGTCGAAACAAAGATCATGGGAGAGCTAGGTGCCTCTTTGTGTTGACGAAATATACCAAAAATATTAATTTGGTAATGTTATTTTCCACATTCAGAGCTGCATCCCAAACTAGATCTAGATCTACAAACTTACTCCAAACAGAGGCACCGTGAGAAAATAGTGCAACTCAGTGTTGATATTTACAAATTGAACACACGCGAATAAGATTGGTAGGAAAAAAATAGCGGAAGTGAAGAAAAAGAACTTTCTATTTTTAACGATACCACAGATTCTAAAATAAGAGCAGATAAAAAACCGCGATATAGGCTAAGCTTAGAGGTCATTCAAAATTTGTAGACGTTCGATACAAAACAATCCTTCCTTTCCGTGGTAACAAGCTTAGAATGCGTTCACGAATTATATTTTCCCTAATCCACATTGGACGCGCATGAGAAAAAATACTTCTTAGTATAGGGGAGGTCGCCCCAATTCCAATCAGGTCTCAAATCCGTTCAAAGACTTCATGATTTAAGTTGCCTGAAGTATTCATTAGGGGTCGTAAACAAGGCCCCCCAAAACGGACGTAGTTAGTACTAATTTTTTTAGGTACACTAGGCAAGATATTTATGGAAAATGTTTGACGTAGACTAGCTTCGTTAAAAAAAAAAGAAGTTAAGTTTGAAAAGGCAGACAACATTTTGAATTTTTAGAACTCATTTTGAAAATATAAAAATTAAGAACCAAAACTAAAATCTATTTTTGCTTTCTTTTTTTCGATGAATTACTGAGAGGTTATTTTCATTTGATCTATTTTTTTAAATTGTAAATCTAAACTATGAAAAATCGTAGAAGTGCGGGAATGCAAAATTAGATTTGCCGAAATGATAAAATTAAGATATAAACCACAAAAATATTGCTAAAATGACACAGAACTTTTATTGTTGATATTTATAGGATACAAATTGTCTTGCGATCAAATTTTAGCCCTAAATCCTACCTCTGGGCAAATGTAAACCTTCATCAAAATTATTATAACATACTTGGGAAATCTGAAAATTCGGACGTAACCTACGTTTGAAATTTCAATTTATACTACGAACTTCCGACATTTTGACATAGATTTACACCTGCTCAGAGCCACGTAAAAGCAATTATGTTTACTTCTGCGTTGTTTGAGTAATACTTTAGTGATTTTATAGCTTAACTTTACCATTATGACCAATGCCATTCGTGTTCTATCATGCTACAATAGTTAAGTTTCGGGAAACTCGCCGCCATATTGCGCAGCTTGTGCACATTAATTTTGTCTTGAACGCAAAATAATGGATGCTCCTTGTACGCTTCCAAAGGGTTGTTTGTACATCTGCAAACTCTTTGTCCTGTGGTCATGCACTGTCTTTTAAATTCATATCTGAGCTAGATTCCATCTTTCGATCTAGATCTAGAAATTGCCTGTGCACAAATAATAAAGGAGACATTCTTTTACCCAATTTAAACACTTAAAAGTAAGTAAAAGCAGAAATGTCTTTTATATACATAAAAATATTTAAATAAAAACATTATTGTTGATATAGTGTACAAATAAATATGATTTGCTATTGTTCAATTTTACAGATGCGGTAGTGAAAGATATCCCTTGACAAGAGCATCCTTCATCTCAAATGCCTACTTGATACATAATACTATAGATCTAGCCCCTATAGTATGTTATAATGTGAATGAAAGAAAGTTCGTTTTTAGCTCAAAACAATCCACAAGAAAGCTATAGAAATAAGATGAAAACTCACAAATAAATACATCTCCCGCATTGCCATAAGAGTACATGTGCTTTACATGCATAACAAAAAGCGCTAGCAGAATCGACGCTTGCCTCTTCGCGCTTGTAAAAGAATGCCTAGTGGGGTGTTTTTGTGAAACAGAGCTTTCTCCTCTCTCTCTCTTTCTCTCTCTCTCTCTCTCTCTCACTCTCTCTCTCTCTCTCTCTCTCTCTCTTCCCCCTTTCTCAGAGAAAAACAGATAAAAAAGCTACGTGTGTTATATTACTGGATCGAAGAGCTCTCTCCTCTCTCTCTCTCTCTCTCTCTTTCTCTCTCTCTCTCTCTCTCTCTCTCTCTCTCTCCCTCTCTTCTTCCCTTCCCCTCCCCCCTCTTTTTCCTCTCTTCTCTCTCTCTCCCTCTCTCTCTCTCCCTCTCTCTCTCTCTCTCTCTCTCTCTCTCTCTCTCTCTCTCTCTCTCTCTCTCTCTCTCCCTCTCTCTCTCTCTCTCTCTCTCTCTCTCTCTCTCTCTCTCTCTCTCTCTCTCTCTCTCCTTCTCTCTCTCCATCTATCTATCTATCTTTCTCTTCTCTCTCTCTCTCTCTCTCTCTTTCTCTCTTTCTCTCTATCTATCTCTTAGTAATGTAATGTAAAATGTTTCTCCAAAAATGTGTATCGATTTTAGTTTTTCTAAAAATAGTATCGTTTTCATTTTTTGTGTAACCATGTTTATTTTTATTATCATTATTATGTGTGAAATACATGTAACATGTCCAAATCGATTTTCCCGCAAAGGGACAAATAAAGATTATCTTATCTTATCTTATCTTCCCCCCATCTCTCACACTCTCTCTCTCTTATATTTTTGTCTCTCAAATTGAAAGTTGAGACTGCACTAACCTGCACTCTTTCTATCCCGTTTTTCATCTCATAAAGTTTTGCATGGGTAGACCACTCCAACATGGTTTCTCGCAGACCAGCCCCTGTAACGTTTTTACTCCCTCATGTTACCACTGTTGCTTCCCGCTGGGTCTGCTAGGTTTCGGCTCGCCTCCTGAACGCACGGCCGCAGGCTCGTTAGTGGTTTATCAAGCATCGGCAACCTGCGCCCTGTACCGATGTTCTGGAATTAGTCTTGAGATTCTTTGTATTCCTGTCGCTGCTGCTAAGGTGGAGTTTCTTTGCCCAGGCTTTCAATCTATTTTTTCCTTCCGCGTCGATCTAAGATAATGTTCACTTTTTGCTGAAGTCAGGAGGTGGTCTCTGCTTAATAACGCCAGAGAGTTCAGCTATGTTGAAATTAGTTAGATGAAACGGAAAAATAATGTGATTTGAGTATTATGTAGCAAAAGATAAATATTATCTTATTTCTAGGCGGAAAATGAATTCCCTAGAGAGTTGTAAAAAAGTAGGATATCGAAAAGAACAAATAAATCCATGTGCGCCTTACTGTCGTTTTTATTTTAAGCACAATGTTTTAGTTGTTGCTTAATGTGCGTAGCATAATTATGATTATCTTATCATTAGACATACAAACTTGTCCACCTATTTAATTGATTGGAATGCCATTACCGGAATATATATGTTTATTTAAATTTCTTAGCAAGATTACATAAATCGCACAGGCTGGGTTGGTGGTCTTGCCAGATAACTTTGCTCCTTCTTGCTGCACGAGGCGGAGTGAGGAAGGTCGTAAGGTGGTGAGTACAGATCGTCGAAGCAATGAAAACAGAGAGAGAAAGAGAGGGAAAAGAGAGAAGAGAAAAACAGAGAGAGACAAAGACAAGGATAAGAGAGAGAGGCGAGGATAAAAAAGAGAAAGGCGAGGATAACCGAGAAAGAAAGGGAGGGAGAGAGAGATAAAGAGACGAGAAAAACAAATAGAAAAAGGGAAACTCGAAAAATAGGGAGAGATAGAAAGAGAGCCAAACTAGACCTCTGTAAAATTATCTTGTCTTCAATAGCGGGCAGGGGTGAACAGGAAAATAAGACAGTACAGACAGGGAAGGCGTGAACCCGTAGCGCCGTGCGTCGGAAAACAAGGGAGGGCTGGCTGGCTGGGGTACTCACTCGCGCCTCGTCTGGGGCTTCAGTCACCTGCATGGGAAGGCGAAAAACGTGTGAGAAGTTCGTTATAGGAGCTGCTGTCTAGAGGAGAAATGCCAAGCATAAACTGGGTTAATATTTTTTCAGAACAGTGGATGTGAGAGTCGTAATGTATTGAATGTGCGCAATTTTCGGCATGTTTTGAAACAGATTACCATGTGGTGTTGGCATACAGTAAAGTTGGTAGTTAATCTCTTCGGAATATTTCATTGGATGTTTTTCTAAATTATTACATATTTGGGTTTTTTCTGTTTTTTAACTTTACAAAAACGTCTTGTTGACCACTCATTCAAGATTGTCTAGGTTGGAAAAACTTTCCCGGTGGTTGTTTTAAGTTATGGGTGGTAACAAATGGAGTGCGTTCTGAAGAAGTTTGTGTGGATTCAAACATTGATTCCTGTCTTTAGGGAGAGTCAGTAAGTTGTGGTATGTTCATTAGTGCGATAAAGATCCAAACAAATTCATTTTTGTGGCCTTCAAATGCGCCCTCTCTTAAATAACAGTTATTATTGAGCTTTTGTGGTTATGAAGATTTATTACAAATATGTTTTCGCTTGTTGGAAATGCATCAGATTCTGAATCTATTGTGGCCTTCAGTTTTTTAACAATCTTTGGTTAATGGAGATTCACTTTAGTATCTTTTTTTGTCCAGTTTGGTTTGTTGTTGTTTTTTTTGCTTTATTTGTTGGTTTTTTTTTTAATCAGAACGTTTTAACTAGCAAGTAGTCGAGTTGACATTAAAAAAAAATTTAAAAAGCAAGTTATTTGCGCGCATTGGAATGAAAACCAGGATGCACATCATTTAGACTCACCGAGATCTGAAGTCTGTTTTAAATGCCATTGTAAAAAACAGTGCTCTTTTCACTATTATGTAGGGTACACTTACATCAGCGTCGTTCTTACCATGTATTCTGACCTTTTCAACTGCCCCGTTATTTGTCATCCAACCTTGAGTTCTCTCTGGTACACGACCATACCCCCTTCACCCTCTCTCTCTCTCTCTCTCTCTCTCTCTCTCTCTCTCTCTCTCTCTCTCTCTCTCTCTCTCTCTCTCACACACACACTCTCTCTCTCTCCTCTCTCTCTCTCTCTCTCTCTCTCTCTCTCTCTCTCTCTCTCTACTCTACTAACTCTCTAACTTTTTCTCCCTAACTTTCTATCACTAAATCTGTTTATCTATCCAATCTATCTATCTATCTATCTATCTATCTATCCATCTATCTCTGTATCTTTCTTTCTCCTTACTGGTTGTATTTTAGCAAAAGCTATAAATCTATTAATCTCTCTATCTATTTATCCGTGAATAAGTGTTTCTATATATCTTCACATTAAACTATCCACCTACCTTTGCATCTATCCATTAATCCACTCATATTTGATTCGTTCCTAACTATCAGTCTCTCTTTATCTACCAGTGTGTTTGTCTCTCCAATTCTTGCACTAATGTCAAACTAAACACGCAGGCAGATTAGCAAAGGTGTCAACCCTACCAGTCATAATAGTTCTGAGTTTGACACTCTTGCTCCAAGAGTGATCAAAACACCCCCTCTTCCCTATTGCCCGGTTTAAAACCTACGATCGGACAGAAATTTAGTTGTACAATTTTGTACACTACTGGTGGGTCGGTGTCAGTATAATGGGTACATATGGTACAGAAGTATTGGTATCCCCACACTGTTCTGTGTGTTAGCACATATAATCGTGAGATGTTAGTTTTGGGGCCCGTACACAATCTAGCCTTTCAGGTGTGTCTGCTGAGATTCGACGTTAAGAAACAACTCACTCCTCCACCTGATACTGTTCATGTGGTCCAAAACTTGACTATGCCCAACGTCCACGAACATACACGCGACTTCTCTAAGCATACGCCTAAGTCCTAAATAAACACAAATTTCCATTTAATATCAAAACGAGACTGGACCATGGTCGTTTTAGCACAGTAAACATAGCCCACTATATATTATTTAAACCACTAGAAAAAATTTGAAAATGAACAGAAAACCCACCGGTTACATACAAAAAGACATATGTAGATAACCATGTTCATTCAATGTTGAAAAGGAGTAGTACTTGGTTTAGAAAGCTCCATCTCAAAACCTATGTTTGCAGGTTGTGCCTGAAAAGACCAGATTGCCATTTCATTCCCAGGGCTGTCTATTTATGCGTACTGTCTTTACCAATAATTTACAAAAAAAACTAATTAGCTGAACGGATTTTTTTACCTTTCCCTTTTACAAAAAGCGTCTGGGTGGCGAACGTCTGATAATGATGGGAAAATACTCTACCCCTGCCGCGCTAGGCTGTTATCTGTTAAGTTGTTTACCAACATGAAAGAAAGCTCCTCTCTCGTGTGATAAATTACGCAATACAAAAATGCCAAGTTTTATGTTCGAGGGGAAAAAAACAGAATGACGTCGATTTTGAGAACTGTTGATTTGTTGTTGTTGTTGTTGTTATTGTCGTTGTTTTTGCTGTTGTTGTTGTTGTTGTTGTTGTTATTGTTGTTATTATTGTTGTTGTTGTTGTTGTTGTTGTTGTTGTTGTTGTTGTTGCTGTTGCTGATTTTGTTGTTGTTGCTGTTTTTGTTATTGCTTTTGTTGTTGTTGTTTTTGTGTCTGTTGTTGTTGTTTTTGTGTCTGTTGTTGTTTGTTTTGTTTGTTTTTTGTTTTCTGTTCTATACAAAGTTTTGTTTATAATATAAAGTACCATTTTTTTTAATATAAAACACTGAAACTGATTCACATTTCACAGTCATAAATGCTGTTAATACTTCCCTTTTGAGAATGTTGAGAGAAAGACGTGGAATTGTTTTAAATTAGTTTTTAATACTCTCTTGCCGCGGCATTCCTGAGACACTGACTCACCCCGCATGAATTCTTGATAGCGCCTTGGAACTTGAAGAGTCTTTAAAGCGAATTTGCTGAAATAGCATCTTGTCCCTGCCACCGTGGTCGATTTTCTTCTGTCGTTGGAGATGGCGTTAAAACATGTTTGTTTGCTTAGGATTTTCCTCTTACTAGCAAATTTTAAACTCTGCTTTTAAATTATTGAGGTACTTTTAGCATCGGCATAAGAGGTTGGGAGTAAAATAAAATGTTTATTGTCTAAAAATAAAAAGGGAAAATTTTCTCGCTTTAAGTCAATCTTTTACAAATTTTAATATAGTCAGTAAAGTTTTGATATCAAATGCTTTTCACTTCCTAACACTTCCTAAGTTTTTTTTAAGAATATAGAATTAATAAAAGAAAACTAATATAGCTTAGCAACACTATCCTTTAATTTCAGGATTGCATGAATATTTTTATGCTATTTTTAAAGCTTTGTTCACATTTCCTTGAAAAAAAGCTAGAATCTTTCCTGCTCACAGTTTTGCGTTATGTTGGAGCTAAGCGGAACACATAATCATTTCCACTATGAACAGAAGATTTGAGTTTTTACTATTTCTTCATCGAAACGACATACCAAAGCTTTGGTATAAAAACAGCTAGATCTCAACTCTTGAACCAGTTAGTTCAATTGAAGTTCAAGGAGATGGAAGAAAAGAAGGAGATATAGACAGAGGGGACAGATAAAAGGAGTTAGAGTTAGGGAGGGTGGGAAAGAGGGAGAGATAAAATAAATATAGACTATCAGGCAGAAACAGAGACAGTGTAAAAAGAAATAATCATAAATATATTTTTGTGTATATACAGAAAAAAATAATCATAAAGAGATATAGAAAAGAGAAATAATCATAATTATATATATAGAAAAAGAGAAGAAAGTGTATGGGTACTAGGAGTGTAAAATTATTTTCTAAATTCGTCACAAAATATAGTTTTCGTAAACAAATCAATTTGTTAAGGCCACACAGTTCTAGAGCTACAAGAGAAGGATTGGCAGAGGTATAATGTCTTTGTTGCTGATTTAGGCCACAAGTAATGACTCGTGTAAGGACCCAAACATCAATGCCTTAGGGAAACGGGGGATCGGATAGTCATTTCGCCTTGTGCTTAGATCGATTGTAGCGGGTCTGTATGAAAGTAGTAGTAGTAGTAGTAGTAGTAGTAGTAGTAGTAGTAGTAGTAGTAGTAGTAGTGTAGTAGTAGTAGTAGTAGTAGTAGTAGTGGTTCTGTAGCCTCAGCGCGTGTGGCGCAATGCGACCTGTCTGCGCCTCACCACAGCACTGGCGATATGATAGCAGCTAGAGTATGGGTTCTTTCCTGAAAAAAAAAATCTCTCTGCGTATTATCGTATCTGCTTTCGTCTTTTTTTGCTATCGAAAAAATAAGTCTGAAAATCTGTATGATAGAAGTTTTAATTAAATTGTTCCGTAAATAGATTTTTTCTTTTACTAAATATTTTCTTCTACGAGCAAGTCTCATCATTTTCTACTGCCAAACCGATCATGGTTTCTTGCACGGAATAATTATTGGCATTGATTTTGCAGTTCACATCATCTCAAAAAATATATTCTCTAACTCTTTCGATCTGCAGCCCATGCGTCAGGGAGATACATCTAGACATATTGTATCTCTTTTTAACTAGTTGTGTTACGTAGCTGTTCCTTACTGCTGATTTTTTTAGTGTTTGTTTATCTTACAAGATCACAAGGTAATATGTTTTGCAGATGTTTTCATAGTTTTTTGTTTTTATTTTTTTTTAAACTGCATAAAAAGATGATGAATCTGATGAAGGTGTGATACAGACATGCAGAAAAGGCAAACGAAAAGAAGTCTTGAAACAGATGTGAAAAGAAAGAAAAAAGACAGAGGGAGAGGTTGGGGGAGAGAGAGGAAAGAGAGAGAGAGAGAGAGAGAGAGAGAGAGAGAGGGAGAGAGTATGGGCATGTGTGACGAGAGGGACCAGTTTGAAGCAGGCATAAAAACTTGCTAGGAGAGAAAAATACAGAAACAGACATAAAAATAGAGACGGGGAAAGAAGGAGGCTTTACATGATCAAAAATATCATAATCCTCAAGGCAATTTATTTAATGTTTTGAATTCACATCACGCGTTTGGATAGACATTTACGTAAGGCTTCTGAGCCTTTCTAATGTTACATTTTACGCCAGATGCAGACCCCTTTCAGTTCAACATAAAAGAAAACTAATGAAAAAGACATCACGAAACAAAACATTTCAACTTTCTAAACGGAAGCGACTGCTTGATCTTTTAAGTATACTGTCAAATAAACCCAAAGCAAGCGGTGGTTTAGAAGCTTTCGCCTTTCCCTTGATAATCTCCCGCTCGACAAGCGCTCACGAAGATCTCAAGTGAGTCTGTGATAAGTACTCAACCACGGCGCGCCAGCTCCGAGTCTACGCTAACGCTAATTACTTATGCTTACACGTACATGTGCGTCCCAGGGGGTGGGGAGGACTCGTTTTAAAACACGGCTCTATGCCAGGGCACGGATGGCTGAGGAAAAGTGCGTCTGATTAGAAAACGTGGGCCAAGTTCGCTTACTACTACAGCTGATTGCGAGGATATGCATAGGTAAACATTATCGGGTTTTTTTTTTGGTTTTTTTTCATATTTTTTCTGGAAAATTATTTTATTGTAACAGGCATTTTTCCGCGCTGTACTTAGCAAATAATGGTGTTTTCTTATAATTATGTTGTTCAGAGTGCAAAGTCCAGTCTCTCTTCCTTTTTCTCTTTCTTTCTTGTACGTATTCGTTCTCTTGCTCTCTAATTCTCTCTCCGTCTCTCTCTGTCTCTCTCTCGCTCTCTCTCTGTCTCTCTTCCGCTCTCTCTGTCTTTTTCACTCTCTATCTCTCTCCCTCTCTCTCTCTCTCTCTCTCTATCTATCTATCTATCTATCTATCTATCTATCTATCTATCTATCTATCTATCTATCTATCTATCTATCTATCTATCTATCTATCTATCTATCTATCTCTCTCTCTCTCTCTCTCTCTCTCTCTCTCTCTCTCTCTCTCTCTCTCTCTCTCTCTCTCTCTCTCGTTTCCTCTTCTTTTATCTGTATTTCTCTGTCCATTTCTTTATCTCCAACTCTGTCTCTTTCTCTTTCTCTTTCTCTTGGCCTCCATCTACTTCTCTCCCACTCCTCGTTCCCCTCATTCCCGAGCGCTATCAGGGCAGCGTTTATCTCTCTGCGCTGCATTGGCCCTAATAACTAATTACTGTTATCAGGTCATGGCGGGATTCTTGTTAGGGATTCTTTACACCTCCTTGGCTCCAAGCCACTAAGGCGTTAGCGATGCCCCTGCCAAATCTCCTCAATTCTACCTTCTTCTGAAGATTTTTTGCGATTTTTTTTTCGATTTGTTCTCGATCTGGCTTGGAAATGCAACGCTCTTTCCCTGTCGTTCTTTAGTGGCATCGTTGGGCGCTAGGCAACAAACAAAAACAAAATAGGAAAAAAACTGATGTTTCTTGGTGCATGGTTATTCATTGTTATTTTTAGCGCTGCCCTCTACCCAACCTCCTGGATTTCTACCTTCCTCCGATGATTTTTGCGATTTTTTCCCAGATCTGGCTTGAAAATGTAACGCTCTTTCCTGTCGTTTCTCGGTGCATTGTTGTTCTCACGCGTAGCCTTTTGTCATCATCTCCTCGTTAAATCTCAGTGTGTGACACCAGTTCTTCTCAGTCGCTACAGTGTTAGGGTGAGTAGATCTTGTCAGCTGAAGAGACTTTGGCTAAAGAGCTCGGCTGTTATAAAATCTAAGAGACTAGCAAGAGCTCGGCAGCTCGACAGCTTGAGTGGTTTG
This sequence comes from Elysia chlorotica, assembly GCA_003991915.1. Lineage (NCBI taxonomy): Eukaryota > Metazoa > Mollusca > Gastropoda > Plakobranchidae > Elysia > Elysia chlorotica. Next base: position 179,902 of record RQTK01000274.1, on the reverse strand, counting down.
TAAGGCTACTGAGTAATTATGTCGTTCATTTGCTTGAGTTGTTCTGTCAGCTTCATACACGTCTAAGCTTATACATCTAGAGTTGCCCAGTGTTTTTTATTTTTAATACAGTAAGTGTGATACTCTAATTATTGTCGTGTGGCTCCTGAAATTTCTGAATAGTAGTTAATTATTTATGTGATACGGTATATAATTATATACACTTTATTATTTTTCACAAGACAGTAAAAAAACTGAGCTTGAGAGCAAAGAAGCGAAACAAAATCCGTGTACAGTACAAAGAAGACACTTCGGTTTTATCACATGGCTTCCTAATAGTAGTCCAATAAATGAAATCATTCTATTGGTCAGTGTGCTTCGTGAATAGAAATGTTAGAAATATTTCTGTTATTATTAAATTTTAATGTATACAATGTTTTTTTTTTAGAACTTGTCTCCACTTTTCCTCCAGTTTCTCCTCTTGCTCAATCTGCCTCTTCATCTACCTTTAGGAACATTTAAATGCATGTGTACTTTAAACCAGCAAATACCTTATTTCCCTCTTTTACCACAGGAGATAATTTTATCAATGACAGAATCTTTTTGGCTTTTTTTTAAGTTGCTTTAGTTTCACAAATATTTCACATCGTCATGTTTTTTCAATTGATTAATCCTTTAGACAAATACTTTGTCGTAAACCGGAAATTGGAGTAAATTCTAAATTTAAGGCGGTAAGGATAATAAATCTACATCCTCTTGCGTAAGTGTGTTCTGGAAACATTGCCTAGTATGATTTTTATCTAAATATAAAAAACTAGCTTTAACAATACTAGAATTCTCAAATACGCATGACATAATTATAGGGCATACATGTATATTTACTGTTTTTATTTAAGCCGTAGAAATTATAAAATATCACAAATTATATCAGTTCTATAAACATTAAATACTAATGTAATGCCTACTTTCTCTGTAAAGGACTCTTAGAGAGCTAAAGGACTTTTACTTAATTTTGCCATTGTAGTTTTTGTGTTACTTAAAGTCTTCCCAGTGATACAATGCTAGTAATGGTGTCATAACCTAGAGATCGACTGTGTGAGGCGAGTTCACCCCAGTGCACATTCAAATAATCACGGCGATATTTCACGGTAACAGACACCTGTGAAATCAAGTATACCTAAAGTTTACTACAAAAAGCTAAAAGAACAAAACACTCCAGTAGACAACATGGCTACCAAGTCGACCTCAAGAACATCATCTGCGACATTCCCTGCGCTGGCCCTGGTGTTAGCGCCCAGCATCATCATCGTTATACTCCAGACTGCAACAACAACATCCGCATCCAAAGTCCTTCCGGTGCCGACGCGGAGAGTCTCGGATGATTACTTTATGGATCCGTGCAAAGCAGGTGAGAGCGCTCTACTTAACATTCATTGACCTCAGCATAGCAAGGTTCTATGATCTATTGAAATATATGTAGAGAAGTAAGATAGAACGTTGCTGTTCTGAGGCGACGATATTTTGTTGAGTTTCTTGGCAAGGCCTTCTTGAGAACAGGCCACGTAATCAAAGTAAACAAACCTTTGCTTGTTAGGTGGGAGAGATCTAGCCCGTTCACATAGTTTGTACAGTAAGGTCAGAGTAATACTCAACGTTTATTTGTATATCGAAGCTCCTGCCAACTCACTCGAGTCGTTAAAGTGGTGCAACTATACTCAAAAGGTGAGGGCGAATCAATGTTTGTTTACTTCGGTGACTTGAACTGTGCCTTGGAAGCCTCTGTCATTTTTTTAAAGTGGGTAGCCGGGTGCAAAGTTTGATTATTTAAAAAAGCCTTAGGTTTTATGCAATGCAATTTGTGCAACTTAGCACCCGAATTGCAATTTCCTTTTTTTATCTTTTTTTTTTCTTTTTGTTTTGATCTGTTGCTGTTATCCTTCTATGTGTGCGTCTAAATTTTCTCAGCCTTATTTGAGCGACGAAACGTATCACAGCAATGTGAGTGACTGAAAGCGAATCGTTTTACACAGAGCTATGTCAAACAACGTGAATTTGCTCGTTTAGTTTGCACGATTGAATTGATCGAGAGAATGAAAAAGGTGATGACTGTTGGAAAGAAAGAAGGAAAAAGATAGACAGAAAACGAAGTGTTGATAGAAATTGTTTGAGAGACAGACAGGCAGGTGTGAAAAAGTAGTAGATGCAAAGGTCCGTGGTTCGAGACACGCTCTGGTCATAGCGTTTTCCTCAACCTCGGTATCAGTATGATAGTTAAGTAAACAACACTTACAAAAGTTAAAGTTTGCTTGAATGTCTACAATGAAAGCAACAGGGTCCTGGATATGCGGCTGATGCTGCTCTGACATCCCGTCGTTGTATACGATTTTTCTTTAGAACTGGGAGACATCCAAATAGTTGAGGGCTTTGCTACTCCGATAAGATGTTCTGACGCCTACCCAACTGGGATATCAGAATATCTGGCTACCAGATATGATATTTTAGCTCCTTTCTTTGGTCTGCAATGGTTGCTGTCTGTATTTGGTGGGCAGTAGGTTCCAATCTTCCAAAAACAAGCTCCATATATTATTATTTTTAGTAGTAGTAGTAGTAATAGTAGTAGTAGTAGTAGTAGTAGTAGTAGTAGTAGTAGTAGTAGTAGTAGTAGTAGTAGTAGTAGTAGTAGTAGTAGTAGTAGTAGTAGTAGTAGTAGTAGTAGTAGTAGTAGTAGTAAGTAGTAGTAGTATATGATAATAAATAGAAGAATACGCACAACTTAGCAACTGAGGGACACAATAAATCAAACACAACTAGAAATTATAGAGAAAATACATGAAAACGTTTCGCCTTTATTAATGGCTTTGTCAATACTAAAAACTTTTTAGTATTGACAAAGCCATTAATAAAGGCGAAACGTTTTCATGTATTTTCTCTATAATTTCTAGTTGTGTTTGATTTATTGTGTCCCTCAGTTGCTAAGTTGTGCGTATTCTTATATTTATTATCATATTATTCCTATTTCTTGCGCACGTGAATCTACTGTTAGGTCCTTAGCAACTGAGTAGATGTACTCAAAGTGTTGTGCTTTGTTTCCTTTTTGGATACATTTATATAGTAGTAGTAGTAGTAGTAGTAGTAGTAGTAGTAGTAGTAGTAGTAGTAGTAGTAGTAGTAGTAGTAGTAGTAGTAGTAGTAGTAGTAGTAGTAGTAGTAGTAGTAGTAGTAGTAGTAGTAGTAGTAGTAGTAGTAGTAGTAGTAGTAGTAGTAGTAGTAGTAG
>RQTK01000274.1:148272-176624 GCA_003991915.1 Elysia chlorotica | reverse complement strand
TCATCATCATCATCATCATCATCATCATCATCATCATCATCATCATCATCATCATCATCATCATCATCATCATCATCATCATCATCATCATCATCATCATCATCATCATCATCATCATCATCATCATCATCATCATCATCATCATCATCATCATTAACGGCCCATCAACCCATACAATTTATTATTTCCTCTGCTATTACTATACCAGGAAAACAATACAAACATTACACGCAGCAATCGCCGCCATAATGTTTTCTTCAGCACGTAATTTACACATAAACACTTTACATTTTCCGTACTTTGGTTCGAGAGTAATAAAAATCGAGATGTTCCGACTCGAATCACCCCAGTGTCCTGGGCAGGATGAGCTGCCTGCGCTTATCACCTAGAGGGGCAGAACGCATCCAAACCTCAGGCTTAGGGCGATTTAACAGAATAAAGAGAAAAAAAATATTCTGATCTGGTTTTCTATGCCATCCACATTTGAAAAAAAAAAAGAAGAAGAAAAAAAAACATTATTATCTGAATGTTTTAATCTTTATTTAAACAAAAACAAAGAAAAAAAGAGTCCTGATCTGTTTTTGTGTCCCATCCAGACTTTAAAAAAAAAAGAAAAAAAGGAAAACATTCTGGTCTGGTTTTCTTTACCACACACCTAATTATAACGTTAATGCTTGAAATTCCACCTTACCCTGGGGACCTGAATCGTCATAAAGTAAGCCGAAGATATAAATAAGTGAGAAAAGAAAATAGCAATAAAAAATGAGAAGAGAAAAGAAAAGGAAACTGGTGCTTTGAGTTCTATATTCATTGCCGGTTTCTTTCTGATCCTTTAAGCCTCTTAGTTAAGCTAATTTTGTGTCATGTTTCCTATGTTTTACGTGCCTGTTTTTCAGTAGTCATGGCAAGAACCTTAATTTAATTTGGTTTCTTCAACACTACGGGTCATCTTGCACCAACTCTGTCAACAATCTAGAGCAGCTTATTTTGCTCAATGCTTATATTAAATAGTTGGGTTTGTTAAACACATTTTTCTTTAATCTGCATGAAAATTATAGTATCATGGCTTGTTTTAATCTTCACTGGTTTATTCAGTGTATCTTGCTGCCTTTCTAGCCTAATGAGCAACCGATCAACAAACTCTGTGGAATCTCCGTCTTTCATATTGGACAAGATCTGTACCCAAAGACCAAAGCGCTCCCATCCCAATTGTGACCTGATTCCGTGTAAACCTCTGCTGGCTGTATGAGTCTAGCGGGAGCAGGCATGGATTGTTTATCTGTTTTCGGCGCGAGTTGACGTGGACCACTTGGCCGCAGGTGGAGCTACCCCTGCCGTTTTGTTCTGAGAGTATGGAATCTGTCTAGAATAATCAAATAAAGGCGGCGGGTCTTTCCAGTTTCCAGTCATAACTCACAGCGCTGTCGATACTATTTGGGCGAAGTTGGGGATGAAATAGTTTGTAGATTCGAAGAGAAGGTGATAGAAAGAAGGGAGAGGAGACAGTATGCTTCAATGTGGAGAAGCTGGAAGATGGGAGTAATTGTTCATAGAGATAAAGAGACAGGGATAGAAAGAAGAAAGAAGGTAAGGAAGGGAAGTAGAAAAGGAGAGATACTGTTTGCATGATAGACCATGGAAAAAATAGATAATGAATCTGTCATTTTCTAGATATGAAGAGAAGGAGAAATCAAGGAAAGAGCGAAGGTAAAGAAAAAGATAATGTTTGGGTAATGTTTGGACATAGTATGGGTAAAATGTTCTTTTGAGATAGAGAGGGTTTAGAAAAAAAATAAAAGTAGAAAAAGCATAAAAGAAATAGGAAGAAAAAATGATCGTGGAATTGGATGATTGAGTGGTTGCATCGAAAAAGAAATATTATTTAGAAAAAATAATTTAGGCTACAAATATTTTTCACTGAAAAGTCTGCGTCTCTTGAAATATATATGCTAAATTGACAAGTAACAGATGTAAGGTCACACTTTAACTGTGCATATTGGAAAAAGGCACAGTTTTGCGCCTGTATTTTTACCTTGATAGTTTTTTCAGCAAAAGTCAATCCAGGCAATGTTCGTAGCATTCTAAACTGTTTGCGTTGTTTGTAAATATATTAACCAATAAAAAAAAACTAACATCAACAGGCAAAATAAAAAGGATAAAAGATTTCAGAGATGTGAACCAAATAATCTAAAGAAAGAGGAAAAAAAGAAGACAGGATAGAGAATTAGGAGTACGGTAACTATAAAACGATAATAAAGAGACACTAAGTTCGAAAGTTCTGTTTCTTGTTTGGCTCTGGATAAACAAAGTAAGCCCATACCGTCGTGGTAACTACTTTTGCCAGAAGATTGCGATTATATGACGCCACGGTTGGGGGAGTTAAGCTCTACCTGGTGTTCATTATTTCTCTTTTGAGTGAGCAAGAAGACTCCAAGACCCAAATTATATTGCAAATTACGTTTCGTATTTTGCGTGAAATACTCATTAGATCTAGATGAATGATTTTATAATTTATCTATGTGTTATCGCTCATCATCATTTTATTTCTTACCTCCTTGTCTCCGTCTTTAGCTCTTGCTTATCTGCTATCTCGCTTCCTTTCTAATGCTTTTAAGTATGTTTACTGTTGCTTTCTTTCTCTCTCTCTTTCTTTCTTTCTCTCTATGTATCTACATATCTATCTATCTATCTATCTATCTATCTATCTATCTATCTATCTATCTATCTATCTATCTATCTCTCTCATTCGAGTATCATCTGAGTATCATCTACCATACACATATAAACTCTAAGAAGAGATTAGCACAAACATTTCACCCCAGACTTATTATGAATATCAAAGACAAAGCAAACAAACTGGAAAAACATCTATATTATTTCCTTTTATCGTGAATTTAAACCCCAGAGCAACAGGTGGCTAGTAGCATCTTCATTTTTGTTGGGACTGACAACATTTCGTTAAAAAGCTAATATTTACGCATTTTCCTACACTTAATTAGCCACAATAAGTACACAGAATGTTGGCAGGCTGGGTTGACAGGTGCATATTAATGCGATACAAACTAGTAAAGCGTTCACCTTGGATAGTTTGCCTACCGACTAATTTACTCCTTGGATGACAAAATAAGTCTTTACAACACTTTTTTCTACCTATGATCAAACAAAATTGGGTAGGAATAAAAATGTTACACTTAGGCATTAAGAAATCAAAGTGGATAATAATTTTTTTGCTCTATAACTTTGTTTAAACTGATTCTTTCAGTAAACTGTATGAAGATTTCACGTTGACATCGTTTCTCAGCAAACAAGTAGCAAACCTGGATCGTGTTATTCATCCAATTTAATCGTTAATGTGTATATACAAGAACACCAAGCTACATTAAAAAACAAGGTGCACACATTGATATTTTCCGTCACAAAACAGCAGCTTCCTTTTTACGGGTTTTTTTGTAAACCACGTTTTTTCCTCTACTGTGGTGTTTTGGCTTGTTTCATAAGGAAGGCAACAGTTTTAGGTTAACTTGTTTTGCTGACGTTGTTGTCATTTTTGTTGTTGTTGTTGTTGTTGTTGTTGTTGTTGTTGTTGTTGTTGTTGTTGTTGTTGTTGCTGTTGTTGTTGTTGTTGTTGTTGTTTGTTTTTTGTTGTTGTTGTTGTTGTTGTTGTTGTTGTTGTTGTTGTTGTTGTTGTTGTTTTTAATACATCAGTTTATTTTATTTTGTTTGTTAATTTTTGGTTTAAGGGTTGTCCTTACTATTATAGTACTTACTACTTTTTGGTAAATACAGTAAACGTGAAATTGCCACACGTTAATCTTGGTGCCCCTCTGCGGTATGGCCTAGCTGGGAATTTTGGACGTTAAAAAAATCAACCGATCAACCAACTCTGTGGAATCTCCGTCTTTCATATTGGACAAGATCTGTACCCAAAGACCAAAGCGCTCCCATCCTAATTGTGACCTGATTCCACAGACGTCAGGGGCTGAGAAACACTCCTTCACAACCCTGCTATGCCTCGTTATTACTTTCTGCAAACTGCGACGCTTTACCTGGCGGTTCCTTGCCTATATCCTGGCGGTCCTGGGTCTTCTCAATCCTCAGTTCTCTGTACTTTTCACTTCTCACTTCTCAATGTCACGGCACTCAGTTTCTGGGTCAGTATGTCCTCCCATAGACAAAACTGATGCTTTACGACGATGTACACCCACGTCTTTTCAAGCCAGTGTGGTTGTACTTGCTACAGACAATATTAAGCTATAGAGTAATAGATACACCTGGTGGGGAGTGGACTGGCGCAAGTGGCAGAGCGTTGGTCTCCTAATCGAAAAGTCCCTGGTCCAAAACCCATGATCAGTCATAAAATTTATTTGTCCAATTTCGTTCCCCATGGGTTGGGTCGCTGTATCTATGGTGTGAACGGTTGAGACAGGAGTCCAGGTATCCCCGCACTGTCTCTGTGTAAAAGTACGTAAAATTGTCAGACGTTAGTCTGGGGATCAATCCACAATATAACCTATATATTGCTGACGCTGTACGCTAAACAAAAAACAATGACACACTTGGTGCTGCGCCAATATCAATCTATACCTTAAACCAATATGATAGTGTTTCCTACAGATACATCTTGCGCTAAACGAATGTTAATCTATTTGCACATAATTTTCTAACGGGTGCCGGGTTCGTATTATAAACGCATCCGGTCCTTAGCGACTACCTGTCCATTTCCACATCTTTTGTAACCAATGCTAGTGTCAGTGTGCCCTCCTGTTGTAGACACAACTTATGCCAGGCGCCTAGTTCACATTACATTTGGGAATCAAGTGTTCTTCTATAAACAAAATTGGCGCTAAACAAATTTTACTATTATTTCCCATCTTTGAAACCAATGTATCTGTATAATCTCTGACAGACACATTGTAAACAAATATAAATTTATTACCGTCACATCTTATTATTATTGTTGTTGTTGTTGTAGAGGGCTCGCCGTGGATCATATTAATTTTATTTTGACTAGGAAGTTGTTTTGTAAGGAGAGCTCAAAACTGTGCCTGAGATGTTTTTGATTCTCATGTTTACCCCTTCCCGTCTTTCCGGCTCTATTTTGATATTTGAGATGTGCCAAACGCCTGTAAGCTGTCAGGCTGAATTCAGATCTATTGCTCGGAATTTGTAGTGATTCCTATGTTGTATGGCCCTTTAAAGATATTTCCGCAGGAAAATCGTATAGTCTACTGTCTACATAATAATAATAATAATAATAATAATAATAATACGAATAGACGTATAGTCTACAGTCTACATAAAATAATAATAATAATAATAATAATAATACGAATAGGCTCTATTTTGGGACAGCACGGTTTTATGAATCTTTAAAGATATTTCCGCAGGAAAAGCGTATAGTCTACTGTCTACATAAAATAATAATAATAATAGTAATACGATAATATGATAGTTTCACTCTATTTTGGGACAGCACAGTAGTTAAACATGAGGCGGGAGATTCAGATAGACAGACTTTTTGTGCTATTTGACACTCTAATGTTACTATGAGTCTCGATAGTTTAAATTGATACTAGGGTGATATTCATCAATGCTTCAGATGACTTTGATTAAATATTTTTGTGTCGAAGTTAATCAATTCATTTCGAAATCAGCCGTCAACTCAGGATCTGTTGTGTTTTTATGTTAATGTTTGACAACAGCACAGACAAGACTTCCAAACAATCATCGTTTTCAGCCCATAGCAATACAGTAAGAGTCACTCTACACCCTTGCCTTTCTTTATCTGTCTACAGTCTTCCTGTTTTCTTCTTATGTCTATAACCTTGAAAACTGAACCTCATTGAGATGAGTAAAATATGGTAGTATAGAAAACAGCCTGCCTTAATGGGTTTTTTTTCGCCCTAACCACTAAGGCACGTCGCAGAAAGTATGACTCATCATTGACCTCTAACATACTCAACAGAAAATGGCGCCACCACATAAAAGCAGACCTACATGTTACGTGTGCTTTGTTTATGCTCATGACTTAAGCGGTTTTGTTTTTTCCTTTTAAGACCTGTTTAGGTGCTTCAGCCCCAACCTATGTGTTTCCTCTCGAACAAGCACCATCTAAGAGAACACGAAGCGTTATTTTTTGTGTGAATTAGACTACAGGGTAATATTCATACGCCATGTTATCTTTGCCGTGTCACGACTCACGAATGCGTTCAAGGTCTCTATCTTAAGAGCACGTCACCCCAGTTATGTAATGCCCTATCTCGTTTCTGACATACTAAAGATTTAGAATAGTTTAGATATGAGATAGAACAATACACTACTCAGCTGAGTAAGAGCAGTCCAGCCACTTGACGGCGTGGTTGCTTTAAGGTCATCGTCCAACTTTCCGCTACAAAGGAGAAATCCAATGAGGTCACCATCAGTAACAACCAACATTTTTCTTACTCACGACATGCCAGTCACTTTAGGAAAGGATGCAGAGAATAGAATTACTTACCACATCTGACAACAGAGTAAGTTGACTTGAGAGCTTCTGGGTGAAATCGTGTAGGATGAAAGGAACTATTCATGCAAAGCTTAGGAAACAAAAATAGTTTAGGGCAGGCTCGCCTATCATCTTAGAAGATGCAAATAAACCAGAGAGAGAGAGAGAGAGAGAGAGAGAGAGAGAGAGAGAAAACACTACTTCCGCTGGTTGCCAAAAGTATAGCACCACACTGTTCAACCTTTTACAAGAGCAGAAGCGCGCGTTCATTTACCGAGCACTCTGTGTTATAATATCCTGTTGGGCAATTGGACAGTTACCATCTTTGTACCCGATGGTGGTTTTGTCTTGTCCCAGCATTATTCAGAGTTATTCGGAGTTGGCTCTTTTAAAGCTTCCCTGGCATTGATTGCACCGTCGAAAACCTGTCTAACTATCTTGGGGTTTCCGATTGGGCAACCTTATTTGTCTGATTGCGAACCCAGCTGGTTGATCGAGTGTCAGTATACTCATCGTCTAAGACAAAGTTCCGGTATGCCTGATCTGACTCTGTTGACAAAACGTAAAATTGTCAGACTTTAGTCATGGGCCCCGCAGATGTTAGCCTAATTGTTCACATGAAATGCTAATATAAAAAAAAACTGACCAACCAACCTGCGTAACCTTTTCGAGATTTCCGTGTAGATGGCCATCATTTTTGAAAAACAATTAAGTCCAGTTTGCAAACATTTTTGTTTGTTTTTCTTTGTATCAAATTACACACATCAAACAGTTCTTAATTCAAAGTTCTTTTTACATGGTAATGAGGGACCTCATTTGTTTGAGAATGCATACTGTGTTACGTACTAAATTTAACAGATTTTCTAATGTTGAGATTCAAGGGACAGATTTGTTGAGATACTGCGTCCATTTTTTACTTCAAATTCAATGTTATTTGGAAAAGGGAGTTTTCAAAGTCTGGAGGCTAAGAAAGTAAAAGCAAATAGTGTTACATGTACAACTTATGTTCTAGCGGACCCCATCAGTACTGTATAAAAACTTTTGCCTTCTCAGTTCTACTTCCAACAGCTTAAAAATAATTTTTTACGAAGAATTATCATTGGACAGTCTTTTTCTTTTCTCCATGTTTGTTCGTATCCTCTTTGGTCGCAACCATGTTAAGTTGGTTTATTTTGAAATTTCAAAAAGTAAAAATTTATGAAAAAAATAACCATACTCGATATCTGTAGACCAGCCACTGTGTTCAGTGGAACAGATAAATTCAATGAATATAATTTTTGGTTTAGTTGCCTTCTTTTGTACAGCATTTTTCAATTTGTTCTGAACTAGGGTTGAGATTCAAAGGCAAAGAACTAAGATTTCCTTATCGTAGGCCTATAGTTTACTAAACTTGGTATTTTTACAAACGATTATGGGAAGGGGCCTCGATTTCCGTATAGACGTCTATCATGCTAAACAACACAAATTTCTTTCAACAATGGTGTATTACAAAAATAATCGCCCAAACAGCGTTTTTTCAATGAGACGTTAGAACTTCCTAGTATGCCAATAACAATAATTGAGGAAATATTTTATTTGGATTTATCTTGGATTTATAAACCAATAGTAGTTTAGGTGCCCAATTATTCAATATCTATCTATTTTTCTCCTGCATAGTGTAACAGCCACCATTTGGATAGAGAAGAGATAATTATAGACATAAATGCTACGGTATAAATTACAGAGAAAGAGACAAACTCAAAATATTGAAAGAGATCATTGTTAGTTTTCATACATACGTTTCTTTCTTGCAGCTTGTACGTAATTCTCTTCTTCTTTTTTTCAATAGAGAGCTTAACTCCGTCTTCTCTTGTAAGAATTTCTTTCTTGTTTCGTCAAATTCTTCTTGGTGGCTTTTTCTGAAACAAAACAATAAGGAAAATAGTTCTATATCAAATCCCGTCCTTATCACAGCGCTTCACGAAATGTCCAAAACGAATTAAACATAAATCAACAAAAGCTGTCAAAATTAAACGGGTTATTTTATTTTATTAATTTTTTTATTATCTTATTAAATTAAACTTAGGCCCAAGAAGAAGGATGGTTTTAAAACGGAAAAACAACCATAAGTTTATAACATAGTCTACAGCACAATGTTCTATAAAACTACCATATTATGCTTATAACTGTATACAGTGCAATGTCCTTTTAAATCTTTATAAAGAGCGTACGAAAAAAAAAAACATGGAAAAACCTCACCCATAATAATATTTCGGTGGTTTAACCCGCCTCCCCATTTTTTTTTTCTATGTGTGACGTCAGTGGCTCAGTGACCAACAGGACTCCGAAATTGGAACCAGTAGGTCCTGGATTCGAATTCTGTTAGAACCCTGCTGTTGCGTCTTTTTAATGCTGCTTTCTCCATACTTGATGCTTTGTGCGCATGTATAGAAAGCCCAAAAAGGGTATTAATCTGCTTTTTCTAAAAAAAAATATTTTGGTTACAATGTAAACTGCAATTACTGGTTTCGTTGACAGCTGAACTTATCTTACTCATTTCGCTTTCGCCCTGCACACTTACTTACAGAAAAACTTTAATTAGCTTTTGTTACGAAGAGGTAAGAGTTAAAAAATACACAAACACAAAAACAACAACACTTCACCTTTGGGTATCGTTATTTACAATGTCTAAGGATTCGTTGTCGGAGTCGCGGCGTTTCTTTTGCAGCCTTGTCTGTAACATGGCATAGTCTTCGTCCGACAAGGCTATATCCCCCCAGTAAGCCTCTGAAATAAAAAAGCATGAGCAGAAATAACAATATTTGATACCTAAAAAGTAAGACCATGGTAATGAAATCATTGAAGCCATATGCCATCCATTCACTTATTTTGTGTATGTCTATTGGGTTTATAGAAAACCAAGTATTCTTTAAACGAAAGTGTTAGAATTTCTGATATAAACCTCTAAATAGTTATTTTGGTTAGCAACTAAAATATGTTTACGAAACTTATGGGAGTTGCTATATCATTGTATAGCCTAAATGCAAAATGATAATAAACATATCACCAATCACAATTGAAACACTGTAGATGGATAGTAAACGGGTTTCTCTGATAAAATAATTTAAAAAAAACATTCACACTGTAATGGGAGAATGCGATGTTCCAAGACTAGAACTCCTGCAAATTCGCTCTGCACTCTGCTCGTTAGATTTTGCTTTGTTGGTTGGGTCGGCGTAAAGTATCCGCCCAGGTCCCAATCGGGAGGTCCTTGGTTCGAAACCCACGATCTCTCAAAAGTCCATTAGTCTTATTTCGTCCCCTACAGGTTAGGCCAGTATTAAAATTTATGGAAAAAATAACCATACTTGATATCTGTAGACCAGCCACTATGTTCAGTGGAACAGATATGTTTCTTCAAATTCCATGAATATAATATTTGGTTTAGTTGCCTTCTTTTGTACAGCATTTTTCAATTTGTTCTGAACTAGGGTTGAGATTCAAAGGCAAAGAACTCGGATTTCATTATTTGCCTTGTATAAATGTCACAAATATTTTAGAGACTAAGGCGCGCTTCTCTTTGATAGTGTTATTTGATACTCTTCATTTCGACAACTAGGGACGTTTTCGCTCTGGATCTCAGGGCTCTTATTTCTTTTTGTCAGTCTCTGCCTGTCTGTGTCCGTATCTGTGTCCGCATGCCTCTCACTCTTTCTGGGACATAACTCCCTCTCTCTCTCTCTCTCTCTCTCTCTCTCTTTCTCTCTCTCTGTATATAAATCTATCTCTCTCTCTCTCTCTCTCTCTCTCTCTCTCTCTCTCTCTCTCTCTCTCTCTCTGTCTCTCTCTCCCTTTCTCTCTCTCTCTCTCTCTCTCTCTCTCTCTCTCTCTCTCTTCTCTCTCTCTGTCTGTCTGTCTGTCTATCTTTCTTTCTCACTCTCTCTCTCTCTCTCTCTCTCTCTCTCTCTCTCTCTCTCTCTCTCTCTCGCTNTATACGTCGTATATATATCGCCTCTCTGTCGCTCTCTCTATCTGTCTGCCTTCACATCTTTCTTTCTAGCTCTTCCGATCCTACCTTCTTCTAATAATGTATTAACCTATCTACAGCAATCATTTTTGTCTCTCCCTATCTTTCTATCTCCTCCCCTTCCTCCCTCCCTCCCTCCCTAAGGTTTATGACAGGCTTCCCGTGCTGCCAATCCACTTGGCTAGGTTTATCCGTCATGGGGAGAGCCTCCCATACCTCCCAGAACACATCCTCATTGTCAGTTCTGGACAGCCATCCCTCTTGCCCTGTCCACTCTCACTAATGGAATTGGGTCAGTTTGACCTAACAATGCTTCCCAAACGCCAAAAATGTTTATACCTTTGAGTTCTTTGTTGGAATTAATACTCCCTCTTAAAACGCCAAAAATAATATTTTATGCATTTAAGTTCTTTGTTAGAATAATGTCTTCCCAAACGCCAAAAATATTTATGCATTTTAGTTTTTTGTTGGAATAATGTCTTCCCAAAGCCAAAAATATTTATGCACTTTAGTTCTTTGTTGGAATAATTTACACCCAAACGCCGAAAAAAACATTTATGAAATGTAGTTCTTTGTTAGAATTTTTGCCCTAATTTACGCCGCTGTTTGTGTTCTCTGTAAAACAGTGTTCCTTTAAAAAAACGCTCAAAAATATTTATGAATTTTATTACTTTGTAAAAATGATATCTTCCGACCCCGAACGCCATAAACGTTTAAGCATTATTAGTTCTTTATTAGAATAACACCATCCCAAACGCCAAAATATTTATGTTTTGTCATGTTTATGCTCTCCCAAAGGCCAAAAAATGTAGGCATTTCAGATCACTGCTTTTTTTTAAAGATACCTGTGTGAAACACAAGAGGTATGAAAAACCTGCGCAAAGTTATCACAAGACAAGGTCCAGGTACTAACCAAGACTAAAACCTGAACAATTATACGTGGAATAGTGGCTCTCACGTTGTCAGTCTTGGAGTCCGTCCACAATATAGACCATGTTATGCAAACGTTGGACGTTAAGCAACAAAACAAACAAAATAACAAGCTCTCACATTGGCCAGAAGTGCTTTATATCTGCCAAAAATAAATTTAAACAAATGATGCGCACAAAATCGATAATTAGAGTTATCAATAGAAGCCCAAAGGGCCTTTATTTTTCTGTTTTAGCAATTTGATGCTTACTGAGTAGATTAGATTATTCAGAGCTTGTGAACTGATACTCACAAGGACTAAGAAAAATCATGGTGTTTTATCGTAGATTTTTAGATGTTGCTTTCCTATTTAGCTAAGCATGGACTGAACCAGCTACTATGTTTTAGAAAAGCATGAAAAACATGCTTGTGTTCGGTTCAATAATACTTCAATCTCTCTTCTTTTCTTTCTCTCTTTCTTCTCTCTCTCCCTCCCTCCTTCTCTCTCTCTTTATTTCTCTCTCTCTCTCTCTCTCTCTCTCTCTCTCTCTCTCTCTCTCTCTCTCTCTCTCCTTCTCAAAAAGTAACCAAGTACGCGTGTGTCTTACAAAGCTACAAAGGTTTTTGCCCTGCCGCCTCTGATTATTTATTGATATTGGCGTTGGTCTACAGTCGGTACTGTGGCAAACCGAATGGTGTGCGCTCTATGGCGGTGGACGAATCCCAAAGGATAATTGTCTGAGAAAGGGCAAGTGGTCTCCCAGCCTCTGACAGGCCCTCTGACTCATCGCATCGGGCGGGGACTGGAACAATGAACGGGGCATTAGTTAGATAAGGTTGGCTGCCGACACTCGCTCTGATGGGGGGACAGGGAGGATAAATATTGATCGGCGCACTTTGGATGACCGCTGAGTGTCAGTGGCGGTCTGAGCTGACCGCTGGTCGATAGCTTTACAGAAGGGGCTTCAGAGCCGCTCTGATTGGACTTTGATTAAAGGTTACAGGGAAAGGCCCCCTTTCGCTGTTGGTTAGGATTGTGACAGTATTGTCTTAACCGGGTGTGAATTACTTGTGTCTGGAAAGCGGTGATGAGAGTCGAATGCTTGTTTTCATTGTCATTTACAAAAATTAGAGGAAAGGTTCCTTGGTTTATTTGTTAGAGAGGCATTTAATTCGTTTCTTCTGTTTCCGTGTCTTTTTCCCTTTATTTCTCTCTCTCAGCTCTAAAATTACAAAACAACACCACGTAAGCTTTCGGCCTTGAGCCCTCATCAGATAAAAACGGTTAAAGTAAAAAATAGGGAAAAAAGTATACATAAATATTCTATACACGGAAAAGATAAAAAGATATATCAGAAATATAAAATATCTAACTAATAAAATTATTAAAACTATGTAATGTCTATTTGTAAAAAAAAAAAACATCGGGTAAAAATAGATAGAGAGTTAAATTAGTCACAGACGGAAAGACAGAGGAAGAGGGAGGATCTAAATTTAAAAGTCATATTTTCAAGTAAATCAAATCTATGGCTTAGCTGATATATTGGAAACGCGTTGTATCCTAGATCGCCCCACGGATCATTGTGTCGTCAAATTCTATATAAAGAAGAGAAAACAGTTGGGCAAAGAAGAATTGTTTAAAATATTAAGGAATATATAAAAAAAATAAAATGCTTAATTTCTTTTCCGAAAATGACTGCCTTAAGTTCATTAACTGAATACTCTAATGATTGTATTGAACTCGGTACCAAATTCCTAGCTCAAGAGGGTTTCGTATTTAGATTGGAGCTGTGGCGGACCTTCCGTTAAGAATCAATTTCAAACTCACGCGGAGCTAGAGTAATATTAATTGACGAATCTGATTATCGAAACTAAGGTAGATATAGAGGAAGGCGCCGGGACCTTTACTCGTTTATGGCGCGCGCTCATAGCTCCACATCTCCCACGCCTCAGAAAGATGTTTTACTGCGACCGGGCCCAGACCACGATACCTGGGTTGAGTTGAGATTGAGTCAGTTGCTCAGTGTCCAACATCAGCATTGTAAGGTCTATATTGTGAACGGGTTCCAATATTGACGTCTGGCAATTTTTTGTGCTGCCACACAGAGACAGTGCGGGGATACCATGACTCCTGTCGTAGCCGGTCACATTATATTAATACTGGCCCAACCTGTAGGTGACGAAGTAAGACGAATGAACTTTTGAGCGATCGTGGGTTTCGAACCAAGGACCTCCCGATTGGGACTTGGGCGGATACTTTACGCCGACACAACCAACAAAGCAAAATCTAGCGCGCAGAGTGCGTAGCTAACTCGCAGGAGTTCTAGTCTTGGAACATCGCATTCTCCCATTACATTGTGAAAGTGTTTTTTTTTTTAATATTTTATCAGAGAAACCCGTTTACTATCCATCTACAGTGTTTCAATTGTGATTGATTTTTTATTATCATTTTGCACTTATACAATGATATAGCAACTCCCATTAGTTTCGTAAACATATTTTAGTTGCTAACCAAAAGAACTATTTAGAGGTTTACATGTATATCACGAATTCTAACACTTTCGTTTAAAGTTTACTTGGTTTTCTTTAAACCCCATAGACATACAAAAAATAAGTGAATGGGAGGCATTATTACAAAAATAGGTAGTGCATATGGCTTCAAAGATTTGATTATCATGGTCTTACTTTTTAGTTATCAAATGTTGTTATTTCTCCACATGTTTTTTTCATTCCAGAGGCTTACTGGGGGGATATAGCCTTGTCAGATGAAGACTATGCCATGTTACAGACAAGGCTTCAAAAGAAACGCGGTGACTCCGACAACGAATCCTTAGACATTGTAAATAATGATACCCAAAGGTGACGTGTTGTTGTTTTTGTGTTTGTGTATTTTTTAACTCTTACCTCTTCGTAACAAAAGCTAATTAAAGTTTTTCTGTAAGTAAGTGTGCAGGGCACAAAGCGAAATGAGTAATATACGTTCAGCTGTCAACCAAACCAGTAATTGCAGTTTACATTGTAGCCAAAACATTTTTTTAGAAAAAGCAGATGAAAACTCTTATTGGGCTTTCTGGACATGCGCACAAAGCATCAAGTATGGAGAAAGCAGCATTGAACATAGATGTATAAATAGCAATTTAGACATCTGTGCATTGAAGAGACGTAGCAGCAGGGCTCTAACAGAATTCAAATACGGGACCTACTGGTTCCAAATTCGGAGTCCTGATCACTGAGCCACTGACGGCACATATAGGAAAAAAAAAGGGAGGGGGAGGGGCTAAATCACCGACAGATTATTATAGGTGAGGTTTTTCCAATTTTTTTTTGTACGCTCTCTTTATAAAGATTTAAGAGGACATTGCTCTGTACACAGGGTTATAAGCAATTATTATGGTAGTTTTATAGGACATTGTGCTGTAGACTATGTTATAAACTTATAGTAGTTTTTCCGTTTCAAGACCATCCTTCTTCTTGGGCCTAAGTTTAGAACCCGTTTAATTTTGACAGCTTTCGTTGATTTATTTCGTTTTGGACATTTCGTGAAGCGCTGTGTGATAATGGCGGGATTTTAATATTACTATTTTCAATATTGTTTTGTTTCAGAAAAAGCCACCAAGAAGAATTAGACGAAACAAGAAAGAAATTCTTACAAGAGAAGTCGGAGTTAAGCTCTCTATTGAAAAAAAGAAGAAGAGAAGTCCGTACAAGCTGCAAGAAAGAAAAGTATGTATGAAAACTAACAATGATCTCTTTCAAGGTTCTGACTTTGTCTCTTTCTCTGTCATTTATACCGCAGCATTTATGTCTATAATTATTTCTTTTGTAACTGAATGGTGGCTGTTACACTATGCAGGAAAAAGAACAGATAGACATTTAATAATTTGGGCACCTAATGTTTGAAAACTAACAATGATCTCTTTCAAAGTTCTGCCTTTGTCTTTTTCTCTGTAATTTATACCATAGAATTTATGTCTATAATTATCTCTTCTCTATCCAAATGGTGGCTGTTACACTTTGCAGGAAAAGACAGATAGTTAATACATTATTTAATAATTGGGCACCTAAACCCCTACTGGTTTATGAATCCAAGATAAATCCAAAAAAAATATTTCCTCAATTATTGTTATTGGCATACTAGGACGTTCTAACGTCTCATTGAAAAAGCGCTATTTGGGCGATTATTTTTGTAATACACCATTGTTGAAAGAAGTTTGTGTTGTTTAGCATGATAGACGTCTATACGGAAATCGAGGCCCCTTCCCATAATCGTTTGTAAAAATACCAAGTGTAGTGAACTATAGGCCTACGTTTTTTCAACCATTTTCAGGAACGTCTTAAGTTAAATCAGGCTCTCTTCCCCTTTCATGTCGGTAGATTTAGGAAGTGGCATTTTTTAGGCATTTTTTTTAAACAATTAAATAACAGCGCAGATGTTTAATTGTTGTTAGTATTTGTTGTTGCGCGGTTTGTTGTTTATTGTTGTTTTGTTATCTTTTAAGGAGGGTGTATGTTTTTGCTTTTGTTATTGCCATAACCTTTGCAACTAGCCAACCTTTGGCGGTTAGGCTTGTCGAGCTCAAAAGAGGCCACATAGACAGATACACACCACTGCTTGTTTTTATACCAGGGACATGGACAAAGTATGGCCTTTTAAACATCACAAGTACAGAAGCTATTAGTGTCTTTTCTGTTAAGGATAAGGTCGCCCCACAGCGAGTCTTTCTGCATCACGAGCATGTAATCCACGCCGTGATCGCGGGGTTGGTGCACCTTCAGTCTAGATCTAGCTTTCTATTTCCGCATTTAGTGAAAAAAGGAGTTTGGGTTCCCTTTGAATCAGCATCCGGTTTCTGTGATGGTGGGTTGTTGTTTTTTTTTCACTTTTGATGCTGGCTTGGAAGTTGGGTTGTTTTGGGTTTGTTTGTTTTAGGTTGTTGTTTGTTTTTTTTTGTTGTTTGTTTTTTTTTTTTTTTTTGTTTGTTTGTTTGTTTGTTTGTTGTTGTTTTGCTTTTGTTAATTGAAACATCTCTAAAAGGTTGGGTTTGTTTTTCACATCCAACTTCAGCAAAAAGTTTATATCACAGACGGGACTCAAGACAGTTTTACGTCCTGCCGCACAGAGACATGACGAAAATAAAAGGACTTCAGTCTCTCTCAGCCGATCAGTTTATACTGACAATAGGGGAAGAACTTGGATATGTAAATTTGCCCAAACGTGGGATCAAAGCAAGAACCTTCCGAAAAGACACCCAACGCTCTACCACTTAAACCAGCTCGCTCCGAGAAACACCATTCTCCTTCTATGAGACTATACATTTCGGAGTACAATACCACACTAAGTAAAAGTCCTTATTTTCCTCAAAACCGTCACATAAACAGTGGAAGGCTCTTACAGAAAATCCATGAAGTCTGAGAACGTGTCAGGTGGTCGGCTATCACGTTGTGGACCGTGCCATGTCCAGCGAGCAAACACTAAGTCTCATCTCCCTCCTCTTGATATCTCTCTGGCTCTCTACCTCGTTGCTCCCTGTCTATCTTTTCCCTTGCCTCTATTCCTCTTCCTCTCTCGCTATCTCTATCTCTATCCATTTATATATCTTACTCTCTATCTCGTGTTCTCTTCCTCTTTCTTTCTCTTTTTCTCTATCTATCTATATTACTATACATGTCTTGCTGTCTTTTACTGTGTCGTAAAATCTCTCTCTCTCTCTCTCTCTCTCTCTCTCTCTCTCTCTCTCTCTCTCTCTCTCTCTCTCTCTTCCTATCTGCATCTCTATCTATCTATATAAGTATCTATCTATCTCTTGCTCTATTTCTCTCTCTCCCTCTCCCTCTCTCTCTCTCTCTCTCTCTCTCTCTCTCTGTTTGTCTCTCCCACTTACTCAAGGAAGCATCACATTTATAATCTTTACATAAGCGTGTGGAATATTCTTTTTTTTTGTCATTTAATACCTGATTTGTCTAAATAGGAGACCAGAACATTTGAGGATATCCAAAAAGTGTTTTAGGGCACCAAAACAGGATGAATACAGTAAACTGTATTTATAAGATCTATGAAGTCCGAAAAAGTGGTTGGTGTGCAAAGACCTTATATAACTTATAAGGTCTTTGTTGGTGTGTAACTCTCATATCGCGACGAACGCTGATTTGCCCAGATTTAGCAAACACTGCGCTCTATTTGTACGAGTCGTATCCTTCCTGTCTAATATCACTTTGTACGTTTATCTATTTCTTTCTCTTCCGCATTGCATCTCTCTCTGGCTCTATCATTATATCTTTAAATCCCCAGTCGAAAATGTAGTTTCATCATAATAATAATAATGCAAATAATGGAGAGCTGATCTCTCTCTCTCTCTCTCTCTCTCTCTCTCTCTCTCTCTCTCTCCCTTTCTGGTTACCTCTTCTTCTCTCTTTATAAAAAAGGTGTATTTCATGTAAGTATTAATTTTGTATAAGCGGGTGCATTTTTTGTTTATATAATATTTTAGCTGATTTTGTTTCCAAACAGGAGGCTAGTAGAACTTGAGTCCCTATGAAAACGATATCCAAAATAGTTTAAATATTTTTTTAGCAAACTGAAAACGAAGTTGTTCAAATAGGACAGATGGCGTTGGCTAATTTTCATATATATTTACATCTTTCAAATCCCTCAGTCGAAAATGTAGTTTCATCATAATTATAATGCAAATACATGGAGAGCTGACGAAAATAATAATGCATTTTTACTATTGTTATTTTGACAGAACATAAGCGAACGTTGAATTTTTTTATACTTTCGATGTTAAGTCTAATTTTTGTTTTCTGATTCAACCGCAATGGTCGTTAAAAACTCTCAAGTCTTCGAGCTTCGAATAAAATAAGTCTCAGGGGGCAAATGGGGTTCGTGCGTGGAATGACATCCGACCCAATCAGGTCTACTTAGCAGAGGAAGTCAGAGGCGTGTGCTGGCCTGGTAAACGCGCTGACACCATCTTTGAACTTCCACAAAATGCTCTGTCAATTGGATCTAGTGCTGAAGGAATTGCACAATCTTACGCTGAGATATTGAGATTGATCCAAGTCTAGAGACATTGATGTCTCTGATGCTTGAAATGATCTTTTTGGTCTCTAATTTCGTTGCCTCTAATGGAATATAAAAGTATAAACAAATAGAAAGAAAATGTGATAGCTTTGTCCAAAAAAAAAACTATATATTTATTGAGAGGGTAAAAAAATATAAATTGCACTCACTCAATAGTATGGTCCTTTGTTAAAACCTTGAAGCTATTGTTTTCATGACTTGTATAAAAATCGTGTTTTATTAAACTTTTTAAAACTGTTTTCCCCTCAAAATCTCTACAATAGGTTCACTTCAGCTTGGGTGTGGCTAAATCTATATTTCGATTTAAAGGATTTAATAGAGAAAACAATTTTCTTTGCTATTTAAAAATATAAAAATACATTCGAAACTGGGAACAGCCTCAAGCTGGGGAAAACAAAACTTGTTGAAGATGATCCGCGTGAACGACTAATTTGTTTTACATTTTAAACCTAGACGTATGCCATGTTTTGTACCCTTGTTCTTTCGTCCAGGGGTCTCTGTAGATCCTCACTTTTTAAAGAGTGAATCTGGGTATGTGAGGAACACACACAGTTTCAAAGGAGTGATACGTGATTGTAGTTATAAAGCAAAATCTCCTTTTTCACTGTTTTTATTTCGATTTTAGAAACACCTGGAATCTTTTTATCCACCTGACTTACGATTACAGATAATCTATTTATTTCAACTTTAGAACCGTCAATTGAAGGTTTTAAAACTTGAAAACCACCATACGGTTCAATGTGTTTTATTTCAAATTTTACCACCGTGAATTGAAGGGTTACCGAGTACAAAACCATTAGTAAACCGACCTGTGCTCACGCTGGTTCTAGTATGTAATACCCGGTCGACGAGCCAAATACCCTCTCAATAACGACGAAGGTCTTGCAGCTGATGAACCAGACAGGTAGATTTATAAACAGAGCAGCACCTTAAACTGTATACGGATTACTTAAAGAGGGGAGAAGTATGCCTTTGTAGAATGAATGTGATATCTCCTAGAGCCACTGTCTCTCTTTGCCCGTCTGTCTCTCAGTCTGTCTGTCTATCTTAGATTAATTATTTCTCTTGCTCTCTTCCTCTGTCTCTCTCTTTCTATCTCTCTCACTGTCGCACTCTTTTTTTCTGTCTGTCTGTCTGTCTGTCTGTCTGTCTGTCTCTCTCTCTCTCTCTCTCTCTCTCTCTCTCTCTCTCTCTCTCTCTCTCTCTCTCTCTCTCTCTCTCTCTCTTTCTCTATTTCGTTTCTATCTTTTTTTTTGCTCACATCTTGTATTTCAATCATACTCAATCTTTTTCAATCTCTCCCTCTCTATACAACTTATGTTGTTTTTTTTCTTTTATTTCTTTGCCATTTTCTTCATTTTTGTAAATTCCCCAAACTAGCTTATTAAAATGTTCCTATTGTTTTTCACAGGGACAAGAAAGCTTGCAGAGCCTCCAGAATGCTTCAGCGACAAAAAATTAAGAAGTTGAGAGTGAAGTTGAGGAAAGTGGAGAGGCGATTGAGGAAGGGTGACAAAATTCGCCGACGAGCTCGCAAACTGCGAGGCCTAAGTACAAACCGGCAGAATAGAAAACGCAAACTGGTAAGGAATTGAGGGGAACCTGACATTTTATTTAAATAGAGAAATAATGTTAGAATCACTTTTAATACGCTGCGTTTTTCTGCCATTTTCTTTCTGTTGCTTTTATCGTGTTATTGGTTTGTTTTTCTTGTGTGTGTGTGTGTGTTTGGCTGTTTGTTTGTTGTTGCTTTTTTGTGTTTGTTATTGTTGTTTTACAATTTCCATAATTATTATCGGTTTTTTCGTGTCCTCGGTGCTAAGCATTTTTCTGCCTGTTATTCATACCAACTCCACTCACTTATATTCCCTTTTTTTCTTCTCATTTTTCTCCTTTCCCTCGTAAGTTATTGTACTCCTTTCCCTCGTAAGTTATTGTACTGTGATAGTACAACTTCAGCCTTTGGTGTTTTGTTTTGTTTTATTTTGTTTTGTTGTGGGTTTTTGTCAGCAATTATGCTTTATCGCTGACGGGTCCCAAGACTAATGTTTGGTATTTCTAAGAGGTGGCACTGTGCCACATGTCACACAGAGACAGAGCGGGAATACCAGGACCTCTGTCCTAGCCAGTCACATAATACTGACACTGATCCAACCAGTTGGGTGCCCACTCCGACAAATAACTTTGCCTAATCATGGCATCGAACCGCCTCCACAGATAGTAAGTCTTTGTACTGCTGTCTTCTTTCTCTCGTTTGATGTCCATCTTTAGTTCTTTGGAAAAGAGAAGTTTTCTCTTAAAGTCTCTAACTTTTCCAAGGAAGCTCCTGTACGGCTCACTCTTTACATTATTAACTGTACCTTTAATAATAAAATGCCACTGTCTTCTTACCCTCGGCGGAGCGTATGTGTTTTATTTTTAACCAAAAGTTTTTAGGTTTAATATTGGCTAGGCTTGAGCTATATTGGTTTTCCACGATAGATCAAAATTTTTTTTATTTTTTGTCCGAATGTGCCCCTTAGTGGTCGGTGTCGGTTTAAATGTGATCGGCTAAGACAGGAGTCGTGATATCCTTTCACGGACTCTTTATGGAGCCACGTAAAATTGTAGGACGTTAGTCTTGGGATCCGTCTACAGTATATACAAGATAGCCTATATAGTGCTGACTTTGGACCTTACAAAAACAAAATAACAATCTTTTCCTCATGAACTCATTTATATGAAGAAAGATACATTTTGCAATTTTGATTTCATCTCTTATTGCTACAATTATTTTATTATTATTATTATTATTATTATTATTATTATTATTATTATTATTATTATTATTATTATTATTATCAAACATAGATGCGCAGACTAAAGAAAGGCCAGGACAGGTCGTCCATTCACCAGAAGCCACAGTTGGACAACACGACCAGGAGACGGGACAGGCGGTCATCGGAAACTGCCGAGTCAGCGGAGTCACGTGACGCCCCCAAGTCCAGAAAGCGGCGCGCCGCCACAGCCAAGTCTGAGAGGCTCTGGGACTACGGCGTCATCCCCTACATGATTGAGGCCAACTTTTCAGGTGAAACCATAGAAATCTTTTTTTTTTTTATTTAGACCAACGCCAATATCAATAAATAATCAGAGTCGGGAGGGCAAGAACCTTTGTAGCTTTGTAAGACAGACGCGTACTTGGTTGCGTTTTGAGAAAGAGAAATAGAGAGAGAGAGAGAGAGAGAGAGAGAGAGAGAGAGAGAGAGAGAGAGAGAGAGAGAGAAGTCTATGGCTGAAACATAAGAAGTTTCACTTGCTCGGTACGTATGTGAAATGTAAACTCCCAAAGATTTGCTCCATTTTGTTGGAAGACATCACTTTTGTTCAACAAACAAAAACGCCTTATAATCTCCGTCGTCATTTTTCTATATTTTTTTTTCAAATTTGAACATTACTGACTGGTAATCGGCGCTACATAGCTTTTAGATCTGAACACTAAAGCAGAGATCATGATTTCCAACAATGCTACATACATCTTTATGAAATCAAACTGAATTCCTGTTGTATAGTTGCCTTACCAACAGTTTCTAATTCGGCTGATTTAAAAATTGCAGTTTTTTTTATTGATTCTTCACAAGGCATTGAGTTGAGTTGAGTTTAACGTCCAACGTCAGCATGATATTTGCTATATTGTGGACAGACCCCAAGACTGACATCTGACAATAATTGTATGTGCTGCCATACACAACATAGGGCGTGGAGACATGAACTCTTTCTCTCAGCCTGTCACATTATACAGACAGTACACCGACCCAACCAGTTGGGGGCGAAATTGGACAAATACAGTTTTGACCGTCACAAGGCGCGTTTAGGTTATTATAGGCTATAATTATAAACATGTACAATGAAGCTACATCTACTTTCGCCTGTCGCATATTCAGACAATTATACTGTGAATGTGTGGCTTTTTTCTTATGTCCCATGCTCCAGGCGCCACCAAAGCTCTGTTCAAGCTGGGCATGAGACACTGGGAGAACTACACGTGCATCACCTTTAAGGAGAAAGAACCTGAAGACCAGCACTACATCCTCTTCAGTGAGCGCACTTGTGGGTGAGGGCCTTTACTACTTATGAGAAACTCATTTTCTGTTGTTGTTGTTGTTGTTGTTGTTGTTGTTGTTGTTGTTGTTGTTGTTGTTGTTGTTTTTTGGGTCATGGATCACCGAATGCAGCATTTGTCTTTAACGCTAGGCCCTTAGGATCCGTTGTTGTTTATTTTAGAGTTGCTTTATATTCTGTTGAGAAGCCGTAGTATTTTAACCTCTGTTGCTCCTCAATATAGAATATACTGCAGTGCTTCTCAGTTTCTGACTCGATGATTGTGGCTATTTATCTGGCTCGCTGTCAGTGTGTCTCTCCGACTGTTTGT
Source organism: Elysia chlorotica (assembly GCA_003991915.1). NCBI lineage: Eukaryota > Metazoa > Mollusca > Gastropoda > Plakobranchidae > Elysia > Elysia chlorotica. The sequence goes on along the minus strand of RQTK01000274.1, from coordinate 153,733 downwards.
ATGTCTGTATCTGTGTCTGTTTGTTTGTCAGTCTTTATGTCGGTCCATATGTCTTTCTAAAGTCTGTAAATTTATTTTTGTTTCTTGGGATATTACCAAACAAAAGTATGACTTTCGTTTCTCTTTTTTAATGTCCCCTTCAGATGCTGCTCTTTTGTGGGCAAGGCAGGGAACGGGGCTCAGGTGATATCTATTGGGAAGAACTGCGACAAATTCGGCATTGTGGTCCACGAGCTGGGTCACGTGATCGGGTTTTGGCACGAGCACACCAGACCAGACCGAGACTACCACGTCCAAATCATCTACAAGAACATCATGCCAGGTAAAGGAGGGATTTTAATTGAATACATTTAAAGTCTTGAAACTGCGAGAAATTTTGAGATAGTGCACTTGTTTGAAGAAAGGAAGCTATATCTTTGGTCTCCAGAAAAGTACTAATAATGCCACTGAACCCTACAGCGGGTGACTTGGTCGCTCACAGTATAATGACACTGAACCAACCAGCAGGACAAAAATTGCGGCCGCAGGAGCAGGGCTCGAACCACGGACTTCCTGCGTTGAGAGCCGATGCTACAGCCATTCTTTTTTATCCCATCTAGCTAGCTTTATAAAGGTTAGTGTATTTCTTGCTGATAACGTATTGTTTATGTCAGTTAGATTCCTAGTCGTTGATTTCTTAATTGCACCACATTTTCACTTTATAGATGCAGGTTCTACAAACTAAAATAATAGAAATAAAATAGAAATAATCAGAGTCACTCGACACTTTTGGATATAAATTGTTTGCTCACGTTCAACGTTACTTTTATAATATATTGAGTATAGCTGCCAATCCTAAGTTTTCATGGTGCACAATTAATCCAAATGCTTGTAAGAAAATAATTCGTACAAATACGCGTTTTGACGTTAAGTTGGCAGCTCTGATGTTCCCAAACGGCAAGCTTTTGGCTAAATGTAGTCGCTGTGTACTTTCTTTTACTCATCAAGTGAGTGAGTGAGTCAAATATTTTGAACGTTTAATAATATTTATTTTCATATTTACAAACAAGCTAGCATGCAACGGATCAACAAATCAGTCGATCAATCAATCAATCTATCTATCTATCTATATTTTCTGTTTCTCTATCTAGCTTATGTGATTCAGCTTCAGTTGTAGGGTGTTTTCTCTGCGAGGATTGTATTAGTTGGATTACAAGTAATTTGGCTTTGCATTTATCAGCTTTCTGCCTATCTTAACGAATCTTTTTTCTTCCTGTCTTTTTTATCTCTTTTCTCATTCTTCTCCCTATCTATCTACGTCCCTCCCGCTCTCTCTCTCTCTGTCTCTTTCACAGTGTATCTTTCTCCATCTCTCTCTCCCTCTCTCTCTCTCCCTGTCTCTCTCCCTCCCTCTCCCTCTCTCTCTCTCTCTCTCTCTCTCTCTCTCTCTCTCTCTCTCTCTCTCTCTCTCTCTCTCTCTCTCTCTCTCTCTCTCTCTCTCTCTCTCTCTCTCTCTCTCTCTCTCTCTCTCGCCCTATCCAATGTAGCTTTCTGTAAAGGTTTTGAAAACATTTTTGTCGTCCTTAAACAGAACAAATTATTTTCTCTGTCACTCGGCACACAAACTATACTAATCCCAGATTTCATTTAGCCATGGCACTCCCCCCATCAGTCTCTCCTCACTCACTCCTCACTCTCTTTTCACTACCTCCAATGTGTGCCTCACTCCCACTCGCTCCATCGGTGGACAAATTGGTTTTGGGTTTACCATTCGGCTTAGGCCACTAATACCTGTCTGGAAGAATTTCATTTGTTTCGAGTTTAGGGGCTCGTTCGTCTTGACTCCTATTTTCTGTCTAATTTTCTTCGTCCTTCTCTCTTTCTTCCTGCTTCTCCCCGCAAAGAGATTCCTTTTTTTTTGTTGCTTTCATCTTTCAATCGGCTTAAATCTGCTTGCAAATAACTCAGCTGAAAAGCTTGAAAGTGCTTTAAATCTGCGAGTCAGCAGGAAATTTAGTCCTTTGAAAGAGAGAGAGATTTGTGGGGTTTAATTGGACGAAACAGTAATTATTTTTGGGGCATTGGGAATATTTGGAAAAGTAAGGCCTCGAAAAAACAAAACAACACTCTTTACTTTTTCCTACAATATTATTATTTCATAATTATATAATTATAGGAAGCTTTCTTCGCGTATGGAAAAGTACTCTTTGTTCATACGACACAGACTCAAAGGTTAGTTAGTGCTGATCTCTGCTTGTTTATGCTTAAACTTTAGATAAAATCTATCAGTCTGGACTTAAGTCGAAATGAGCTGTCAGTTGTCGTCTCTCCAATTAGTTAGCCGAGTCATCATCAACTCCATTCTTCAGTGCCGAGTTTTTGTTTTCCATGAGTGCTTGATTTACAAAGTATCTGTTTTTCTACTATTTTCATCGTTTGTTGTTGCTGCTACAGTTGTTGTTGTTGTTGTTGTTTTTGTTGATAATTTTGTAAGCTTGAAGGTTAGACTTTTGTAAAAAATTATTTTATGTTTGAATTCTGGCCACTAATTTCATTCTTCCTCTTGTCTACCTTTTTTACACTGTCCCACTCTCTTCTCTCTCTCTCTCTCTCTCTCTCTCTCTCTCTCTCTCTCTCTCTCTATTAACTTAAAATATGACATTATCTATTTATCTATGTTTAGCAATTTCCTATCAATTCGTCATCATATAATATAATCATTAATTGTAGAGTTTCGGGCTGCTATCTTTACAATGACTGTAGTCTCATTTGATCAACTTTCTTGACATTCCCCCACAAGAATATTCTTTGTGGCACAATGTACAAAAAAATTCATCTACAACATTACTAGTTATTGAAAAAAAAATGTCGGTTTTTTATCCTAACTTGTCTCATTTTATAACTCAAATGATTGATTCGAATTTCCAACTCTATAGTAATCTATAATTATTATTGTTGTTTTGTTTGTTTTGTTGTTTGTTTGTTTAATTTGTTTTGTTTTTGTTTTTTTTTGTTTTTTGTCGTTGTTGCTTTTTTTCGAGATAAGGTTAATGTATCTCTTCATCTAAATTTGTTCAGGAGGTTTTGATATCTCTAGAGACAAGATTATCGCCATTGATTTTATTTGAGGACGTGTATCTTCTAAGGAACCCTTGGTTGGTAGTCACAAAAGTCATAGGGGAGTTAAGGTGATACTTGTGTCATACATAACGTATTTTGGGGACCATATTGTAGAGAAAAAAAGACGAAGGATTGCCATAAAAATTAGATTTAAAATGATTTCTCAAGTGACTCGAATGTACTTATTTTCTAGTGGAGTAACTATAGAGGCATATTAGATTCCTTTAACGGGTTGAAAAAAATTATAAGGCGGCGACATAATTGAGTTTAGAGAACTCCTCGTACGCGTAGTGGTCTATCTCTTTCTCGAAAAGTTTGAAGATCTTTGTTTAATGGCTTGCAGCCGACATCAAAGAGTATACGATTTCTGGTGATAAGAATCAAAGTGTAACCTATTTCCAGGGAAAATGATCAAAGTGTAACCGATTCCTAGGGAAAATAATCAAATTGTAATCGATTCTCAGGGATAATAATCAAAGTGTAACCGATTCCCAACAATAATAATCAAAGTGTAACCGCTTTCCAGGAATGCTAATCAATGTGTAACCGATTCTCAGTGAAATAAATCAAAGCGTAACAGATTTCCGGGGACAATAACCAAAGTGTAGCCGATTTTCAGGGATAATAATCAAAGTGTAACCGATTCCCTGGGATAATAATCAAAGTCTAACCGATTCCCAGGGATAATAATCAAAGTATAACCGATTCCCAGGGATAATAATCATAGTGTAACCGATTCACAGGGATAATAATCATAGTGTAACCGATTCCCAGGGAAAATAATCAAATTGTATATATATGATTCCCTGGGAGCTAGTAAGTTGTATGTCCTAAGAATCTCTTCTCTCCATTCGGCACGGCTTTAGAATTGATCATCTTTTTTTCTCTCTACCTAATTTGGAAATCAAGACGGTTCGCGAGACGGTTCGGGAAAAACGTGTTAGGTACTGTGCTATGGTTTTAAAGAATCTTGCGATGCGTACAGGCTAAAGAAACATCTTCGCCAGCAAGTTTGCGGTGCCATCTGAAAGTGGATCCTATGTTGCTGTCGTCAAGCTTATCTCTGACAGTTTGCTCACCCCGCACGACACTGATGATGCCCATGTGTAATTATAATCCTGGCGTCCTGATTATAACATCCTGCCTCTTGGCCAATTGCCCACTAGGTGCCTGGGTTAAGGATATTAAAGCCTAACCTTTGCCCATGACAGCGGTGCTAAGATCAAAAGATAGAATAATATTATGCACCGAGAACAACATTATGCCTGAAAATGCTTCACCTCTGTAACGTGCTCTTTGCAGAGAATATCTAAGAGCAAACACCCTCAACCAATGACTAAAATATAATTGTGGGTTATGTTGGAGTGTTTATTCAAAGTATGTACCTTTGAGTGTATTATTAAGGCTGGTCAACAACTATAGCTTTTACCGCTACCAAAACACAAGGTTTCTGCCAATACCACTACTGCTGCTGCTGCTGCTACTTTTACTACTACTACTACTACTACTACTACTTCTACTACTACTACTACTACTACTACTACTACTACTACTACTACTACTACTACTCCCTTTATAGGTGGGGTCTTTGTTTCGAGGTAGGATGTTTGTTTGTGCGCTTCTTATTCATATATTATATCTTTTTAAGAAAAAAAAACATCTTGAATGTTACAAACATGTAATTTGTTCACCATTTCAGAACATGAGTTACCTTTATATATTTTCCTTAAACACGTTCCCCGTTTTTGTTTTTTTTCCTCTTCGGCGTCAGGTCAAGAGTACAACTTTAACATGCTTCCTCCTTCTGATGTGAATTCACTGGGAGAAACCTACGACTTCGGCAGGTATGCAGGTTCATTTGAAAACCAAAGAATAAATTCTCCACTTTCAATGCTAAGGGTATTCGACAGTGCACACAAAAAGTCTCTAACGCTATTGTTATGATATTGCTGTTACTAGTGGTTAATTGATTGTTTGCTGTTGTTGTTGTTGTTGTTGTTTTTGTTGTTGCATTTGTTAAGTTTGTTGTTGTTGTTGTAGATGGTTTTTATTTCCTTTTTTCTTTTGGTTTGTATGAGCACAGAGAGAGAGGGTGAGAAAGATAGTGATATACAAACAGAAAGACAGAGTGACAGAGAAAAACAGAGAGAGACAGAAAGAACATTTCTTAAGAAAATTTCTTTTAAAAGCTCAGCTTCCTTCGTATTGTTTAGCCAGTTAATTTGAGGAAATATTCTTTGTTGAAATGTCCTGGCACTGGATCCAAATAATAGCAGGTGGCAAAGATGATAAACAAATTACGAGGCAGGGGAAGAAATACGCCAAAAAGGATATGGGGGGGAAAGGGGGGGGGGAGAGGAAG
>RQTK01000274.1:95297-143686 GCA_003991915.1 Elysia chlorotica | reverse complement strand
TCTCTCTCTCTCTCTCTCTCTCTCTCTCTCTCTCTCTCTCTCTCTCTCTCTCTCTCTCTCTCTCTCTCCATCCCAACCTACATTTTGTTTTCTTTTCACACACACTCACACAAACTGGTCACACCCATACTCACCAAAGCTATATTAATGTTGTCTCTATATATCTACCTATTTATTCGCCATTCTGCTCCCAATGCTTAATTAATGGCCCAACCCCACCACCCTTTTTTCCTTCCTTCCTCCAAACCTTATGTCCACCCTACCAGATCGAGAACCACGATCGCTGCGTCTACGACTATCTCGAGGTTAGAGACGGCCCCAACGAGGACTCGCCCCTGATCGGCAACTACTGTGGCTACAAGATCCCCGAGGATATCAAATCGACAGGCAGACACTTGTACGTGAAGTTTTTCAGCGACGGATCTGTCCAAAAGATGGGCTTTGCTGCTACCTTTGTAAAAGGTGAGTCCGTGTACAAGATCTCACCTGCCTTTAATTTGTTTACAAGAGATAAAAAAATATCTTGTCTTGTACAAAGCTTTATGGTCGTGGTGGTGGTGGTGGTGGTGGTGGTATTTTCTTATAAATGATGTTGCCCCGGTGTCCATACTTGAGTTTCCATTACTGGTGGGCATTTTTTCCTAATTATCATTGTTGTGGCCAAAATTGTCACTGTTGTTGAACTAACGTATTGCTACTTACCGTTGTCGTGTCCAGAGTACGACGAGTGCGAGGACGAGCACGGCTGCGACCACGTCTGTGTGAACACCCTGGGCAGCTACATGTGCTCCTGCAGGATCGGATACGAGCTGCACTCCGACGGCAAGCGCTGCGAAGGTCGGTGCCTTTTTAGGGGAGTAGGTAGTGCATAGCTCACATTGTCTTAGTTTCCCAAGGAAAATCATCTCATGGTTAGTTCAATGACTGTTGGGTTATCAAGGAGAATCCTTTATGGTCACTAACGTCTGGCAATTTTCAGACGACAAGCGGTGCGAAGGTCGGTTCCTCTTTAGGGGAGTAGGGGCCTAGATATCGCTTAGTTCACATTGTCTTAGTTTCCCAAGGAGAGCATCTAATAGTTTAATGATTGTTGGGTTAGCAAGGAGAATCCTTCATGGTGACTGAAGTCCAGCAATTTTCGGGCGGTAAGCGGTGCGAAGGTTGATTGGTTTGTAGGGGAGAGTTGAGTTGAGTTGAGTTGAGGTGAGTTGTGGTTGTTGCTATCAGGATCATGTTAAGAGTCTTGCGGTATCTTGGGCTTATCGCTATTCCTATCATGGATGGAGTTGAGTTGGTTGCGTAACGTCTAACGTCGACACCATAGTCTTTAATTATTGTAAACAAGTCTTAAGACTAACGCCTGATAAAAATACGTGGTGCCACACAGACAGTGCGGGGAACCTGGAATCCTGTCTCAGCTGGTCACATTTGTAGGCATGAAGCTATCTCATAATATAATGTCTCCTAGGATCTTGCACGGCAACAGGTCCAAAAACTAACGTCTGGATATTCACACGAGATACCACACTCCAACTCATACTAACACCGACCAAACCATATTTTATTGCCTACAACCAATCTCAATGACTTCAAAAATTTACAGGGTGTGTGTTTCTGTGTGTCGAATAGTTTTTGATGTTATTTCAATTTGAGTCCGTGTACAAGGTCTTACTTCCCCCTTTAATTTCTTTACAAGAGATAGAAATATCTTGTCTTGTACAGAGCTATATTCACTACTGTACTCTGGTGGCTTTGAAGTTTAGTCTTTTGCGGTTTTTAACAATAATTTCTTTTCTAAGCATTTAGTTTAAGTGCTTCTTCTTCTGTCCATTCTCACATTCCGTTGTTTTCCCTTTTTAGTTTACTTTCTGTTGTTACATCTGTGTTTACGTCTGTTCTCTTGTGTCTCGTTTTAAGATAAAATGAGAGAAGATAAGATAAGACTTTATTAATCACTTGTGGGGAAATTGAGATTGACATTTTAATACTGTTTGCTTTTATAGGGGTTTCTTAAATGTAAACATTGGAGGGGATGAATCGACATGTTTAGCTGCCAATCAAATCTTGTGGAAAGTCATTAATCTTACATTACATATAAACCGATCTTTGTGAAACAAATAGTGTACATTTTTTCATAATTGTGTTTTCTTATCGTTGGTGCTGCCCCGGTGTCCATGCTTGAATTCCCACTGCTGATGGGCTAGTTTTTTGTCCTTATTATCATTGTTGTTGCCAAAATTATCACTGCTGTTGAACTAACGTATTGCTACTTATGGTTGTCGTGTCCAGAGTACGACGAGTGCGAGGACGAGCACGGCTGCGACCACGTCTGTGTGAACACCCTGGGCAGCTACATGTGCTCCTGCAGGATCGGATACGAGCTGCACTCCGACGGCAAGCGCTGCGAAGGTCGGTTCCTTTTTAGGGGAGTAAATATCGCATAGTTCACATTGTCTTAGTTTCCCAAGGAAAATCATCTCATGGTTAGTTCAATGACTGTTAGGTTACCAAGGAGAATCCTTAATGGTCACTAACGTCTGGCAATTTTCGGACGGCAAGCGGTTCGAAGGTTGCTTTGTTTGTAGGGGAGAGTTGAGTTGAGTTGAGGTGAGTTGTGGTTGTTGCTATCAGGATCATGTTAAGGGTTCTTGTCGTAACTTGGGCTTACCGGTATTTCTATCATGGATGGAGTTGAGTTGGTTGCGTAATGTCCAACGTCGACACTATATAATCTATAATTATTGTAAACGAGTCTTGAGACTAACGCCTGACAAAAATACGTGGTGCTGCACAGACAGTGCGGGGATCCTGGAAATCCTGTCTCAGCCGGTCACATTTTGTAGGTAAGAAGCTATCTCACAATTCAATGTCTCCTAGGTTTCCAAGCAGAATCATGCATGGCAACAAGTCCCAAAACTAACGTCTGGATATTCTACGCGCTGCCTCACACGAGATACCATCCTCCAAATCATTCTAAGGCCGATTCAAACATACTTTATGGCCATACAACCAATCTCGATGACTTAAACAATTTACAGGATGTGTGTTGAATAATCTTTTTTGTGTGTGTCGATTAGTTTTTTATATTATTCTAATGCTATTTCAAGAAACAAATATCCATTTGGTTGCGTGGAAAATATTTGGATAGTGTATGACTACGTATAATATTATGGCGATTTTGATATAATGAGTAAGTAGTTTTATGTTCCGTGCATTATTTTAAAATGTGCCCAATGCATTGTTTCATAAAATAGACGCACTAAAGCCGTTTGCATTTTTTGTATTAATTTTTTTTTATTTCTATTTTTATAAATTTGTGCTTCATTTTTGGGTGTGTTGATGTGTGTGTGGCTTCTCTTAAGATTGGAATTCAAAACACTTATTGCTTTACTGAGTACGATTATCAGCAGCAGCGTCATTATCACTATCGCTACCGCCACTATGAGCTGGCGATCCTTGATAGACGAAATTGCAGACGTTTTTTCTTTGTCCATCTATGTCGCGAGACAGTCTAGCGTTTTTCGTCTTCCATCTTATTCCCTTGTGGTGATTAGATGTCCTTAGACTTCCCTTCTCATTATGTAACCAATAAAAGTGCCTGTCTCGCTCTTATTTTACTAACTAGTGATCTTTGTGTTGTTTTTTTCCTTCAGTACTTTTTTTTTGTATCTTCTAATCCTGTCTTGAGTGTCGGACTTTTTAACTGCCCATGGTATTCTTAGCCTTCTCTTCCGAAACCACATTTGCACTGTTTCTATTTTTTTATCTGCATTGGTTTAGTTATTGTTCACGACTCACATCCAGCAATCGAGATAGGTTCTAAACAACACCGAGCTCTATCTAATCGTTTAAAGCCACACATCTGTTTAGTCTGCTTGGCAGCAAACGCCTCAACGATCACCAAGGATTTACAACTTTCCCTTACCTTTTATTTTCCCCCTAACGCTGAGTGTAATCTTGCAACCAGCCTTATTGAGAAACTGCTTGCCACTACTTTGCTCTTACTTGTGTTTTGTTGTTTCTCCTATATACCTAGATGTTACATTTTTTTTCTCATTTTAAACCGATCGTTAAAGTTCGTAAATCAGTTATTTGTAAAATTATTTATATGTTTTTATGCTTTATTTCTATTCAAAGTTCTTTAGAGATCGGTTCAATAGGTTTATATGTATCTCATTTCCTTTTCTTTTTGTCTGCTTTTTGTAAGCCGCAGTAAATAGTTTGTGGTACTCTGAATATGTGTGTGAGTGTGGAGGGTATGTGGTAAAGGGAAACATTATTGTAAAATTTATTGAAACTTTAAAGCTCTGACTGGTGACTTTACAATCTGCTGTTTTCTTTGTATTGTTAATTGGACTAGTGCTGTTGTTTGATGTTTTGTTTGTCGATACTGGACTGAATTAAAAGCTGTGGACAACCGAAAAAAGCTTTAGGCAACAATTAACAGTCTGGAAACGATTTTCGTGCTCTGCACTCTTGTATAATTGTTAACGCTTGACTTTGAAGTTTGAACAAAGACACAGAGAAAAACTTAGATGAAATATTGCGGCTAAAGAGAAAAGCAAGTTTAGAAGTCATAAAAACGTTTTAATACAAAGCAACACATTTTTATTAAAATTAAAGGGAAATCACGGTGAATATGAATTCTTGTTGTGTAGGTGGTCGGGAAATAAGAAACAATAAGAAAATTATTACATATGATCAAAGTATTGCTTGTTGCTGCTGCTGTTGTTATCATTGGTGTTGTTATGGTTGTTGTCTTTGTTGTTTTTGTTGTTGTTGTTGTTGTTGGTGGTGGTGGTGGTGGTGGTAGTATTATCATAATTATTGATGTTGCTGTTGACGTTGATATTGATGTTGGTGTTGTTATTTTTGTTGTTATTGTTGTAATGTTGTTGCTGTTCTTGTTCTTGTTCTTGTTGGGTTTTTTGTTATTATCGCTGTCGTTGTTGGCGTTGCTGTGGTGGTGGTGGTGGTGGTGGTGGTGGTGGTGGTGGTGGTGGTGGTGGTGGTGGTGGTGGTTTTGTTAACATCTTTAATGTCGAAGTTCTTTGGCAAAGCTAGGAGACCTAAAACTAACCAAAATGTGTGTTACTTATTTCTAGTAGAGACAGAGAAGCACTATGTAACATTTCCTAGTCCTAGGTTCCCAAACAGAATCCTTTACGGCGATAGGTGCTAAGATTAACGTCTGATAATTTACATGCTGTCACGCTGCTTTTACAGTAAGATGGGCGACAAGGACTTCACCGATATAAAAATGTTTACTCAAACCGATTACTCAGAATCCTTTTTTGTTTTTTTTTCAAACCAAAATAGACGTGCAGGAACAAAATGTTAATAATCCACTTTCAGCCGGGCCGTATATTGTTCATGTATTCACCCTGTTGATCACCTGTCTCCACGCTTCACCAGATGCCTGTGGCGGCTACATCGATGCTGAGAACGGCACCATCAACTCGCCGTCCTACATGGACCTGTACCCGCCCAACAAGAACTGCGTCTGGCAGATCGTCGCCCTAGAGGACCACAAAATCAACATCAACTTCACGCACTTCGACCTGGAGGGGAACAATGTCAGTTCAGGGGCAATAATTGTATTGTTTTTGTTTTGTTGTTTTTTTCCTTTGTTTTTTGTTTCTTGTTGTTTTTTATGGGTTTTTTTATCATTTTTTTTTATATAGACACTATTCAACGTTATTCTGAGGCAGCTAGGGTGAATCAGACATTACTCTGAGTTTTCACCTTTTTTTTTTAAAGTAATTTTCAGAGTCTTAAAAGGCACCAAGTTCGCTTTTTCAGTTTGGAAATGTTATAAAACTCAATAATGTGTAGAATCAGAAATTATATCGCCGTATAGGATCCCCCAGGGGAACCTAGGAGGAGGCTGGAAATGAATTTTTTTTTTAAACTCAATGATGTAGAATCAGAAATATTCATTTTGATATTGATATGGGAATATATCATAATGCGCCTAGTTGTGGGGACAGATTTAACTTAAGTGATTCTTGGCTACTGAGATGAGAGCAGTAAATATTAATACTACCAGAAATACCCTATTTTCGAATCGTTATTAGATCTAGTAGTCCTCATAAACGCCGACGCCGTTCTGTCCCCAGCAAGAATGTGAGTACGACTCTGTGCGCCTGAGCAGCGGGGTGGGCAAAGACCTCAAACTCCTGGGCGTGTTCTGCGGCTACACGTTCCCTGCGCCCGTCACCTCGGAGGGGAATACCCTGCGGATTGAATTCAACTCGGACAACTCGGTGCAGAAAACGGGCTTTTCCGCAACATTCACAACAGGTTAGTGTATAACTTAAATACTTTTGGCCGTTGCGCAATCCAGTTCTTCGTTGGTGACACTTCGGTAGCGTTCTGCATCCTTGATGTTGGCTCTCTCCATTTCTGTCTTAAGCAGTAAACTTGTGTTTGAACTATTTAGCTGTTATTTTTACGAAAACAAAGCCCACATCTGTGTGTCTGATACTATTAATTTCTCTGGTCGTTTTGCGTAAACAAAGCCCATATGTGTGTGTGTCTGATTGCTATAGTTATATTTTTCACTAAATCAGAATTTCAAAAACTTCTATTTCAATATAGATAAACTAGGCAGACCAATGTTTGAACTTCGCACGCTCCGCTTTTCAAACACGTTCTTTGTATTAATTATGTAGGTACCTGTAATTGTGATAACGGTACAAAAAAATTAATTTTGTCTTTTTAGTATACGTTTCTTAAAATATCTCATTCTTTGTATTAAACGCACACTTATAGTTATCTATTTATGACAGGCCGTTGTTGTCTTTCCAACAAACATGAAACTGTTTTTCTTTGACTCAATTGCACTTGTCTTAATAATCTGAATGAAAACAAAAATCCAAATATTTCAGTAAGAGTGAGATCTAAATCATGTTCCAAACCTTATTTACAAACAGAATATAAATACATGTAAATGTATATATCCTCGCATCTTATAAGGTGAAAAAGTTTCAAAAAGTTTATAAGTCACGCCCGTTTTATTCTTCTACCAGACAAAGACGAGTGTGCAGTGTTGAACGGCGGGTGCCAGCACGTCTGTAAGAACACGGTGGGCAGCTACCAGTGCGCATGTCACAACGGATTCACCCTGCACGATGACGGTCATGGCTGCAAGGAAGGTCAGTGCCCGTGGAATGACTAGCTTAGGGGTCGTTTTTTGTTTTGTTGTTGTTGTTTTTTTGTCTTTTTGTGTGTGTGTTTTGTTTGTTTTGTTTTTTTGTTGTTGTTTTTTTTTGGGGGGGGGTGTTTTTCTTTGAGGGGTGTTTTTGTTGTTGTTGTTTGTTGTTTGTTGTTTTTTCTTTGTTTTTTGTTTTTTTGTTGTTGTTTTTGTTCAGCGTCCAATACTACATTGGCTATATTCGGACGGTTCCAAAAGTCTGACAACTTTACGAGCTGCCACACAGAGACAGGATGGGGAGGCCTGGATTCTTGTCTCAGCTGTTCACATTAAACTGACACCAACCAAACCATAAAGGGACGAACCGATCTAACCATAAGGGGGCGAACATTGATAAATATATTTTCCTATCACCGGATCAAACCTTTTACCTCACGAAAAGAAGTACGAGGATACCATGACTCTCACCTCAACCAGTAGGGGGTGAAAGGGGACCAATAAACGTTTGACCCTCGTGGGTTTCGAACCAGGAAACACCCGTTGACGAGATCAAAACTGCGCCAGTTCATCCTCGTAGGGGTCGCAATTAGGCTACAACGCCGCGCTACCTTACCCCTTAAGACTATCATATATTAGGACAATAAAATTACTAACACATTGCACTTGACTTACGACACAGTGAGATTTTTTATGATAGATTCGGTGGCATTCAAAGAAAATGTGTCTCGGTTTTGATTTGTCACAAAGCAAAAGTCAGACAAAAGAAGTGTGTGTTTAGAGAGGAATAAGGAAGACTATGACTAGGTTGTGAATAGTGGTAAATGAGAACTAGGTCTGTATAAAAAGAGACTTGGTAGAACACATTATGACGATTTTTAGATATCTATAGGTCCTTGTTCGGAGAAAGATATCTCCCCTAGTTTTAACGTTTCCTTCATCTTAAGAAAGCCATATGCAGCGGGATAGCTGGGACTTATTCAGTCAAAGTATGTTGACACTGATCCGAACAGTATGAAAATAAACGTGATCGTCATAACGTTGCTCGAACCACAGACCTCGGAAGCTGATGCTAAAGCGCACCCCTTAGGTATCTATGAATTCTTCCCCATAGACTTATTATATAACATCTTATCTTTGACATTCCCTGACCTCGTGTTGTCCATTGCTCCAGGCGGGTGCAAGTTCGACATCAGCAGCCACTACGGGACGATCACGAGCCCCAACTACCCCGAGTACTACCCGAGCCGCAAGGACTGCGTGTGGCACTTCACCACGGTGCCTGGGCATCGCATCAGGCTCAGGTTCGAGGTCTTCGAGTTGGAGCCCCATCAGGTAGGGTCTACAGTAGCTCTGATGGTGCACAGGGTACAGGTGCAAAGCTTTAAAACCATACTACGTGTGCATGAAATAGTTGCTGGGCGTGCAGAGATGTTCCCTTTCAACATTAAGAAGATCCGCATTTTTGGACTTATCAAAAGTAAAAGGTCTTGCAAACGTGAGTTTTACGGGCAGGCAGTGTCCCTCTGTTGCTCCATGAAAATATGATATAAAGTAGAGCCCACAGATATAAATAAAAAAGGCCTCGCAATTCCCTTACGACAATGTTATGAGTTCATCAGCTGGGGAATTGGGGAAACCATTCAGTGTAAAATAATCTAAACATGTATGATGTACCGCTATCAGGAATGTACGTACGACCACGTCCTGGTGTATGACGGCGAGGACAGCAACGCCAGGCAGCTCGGGATGTTCTGTGGCGCCATCATGCCGGAGCCGGTGACCTCCAGCGGAAACAAGATGTTCATGCTCTTCTTCTCCGACGCCTCTGTCCAGCGAAAAGGCTTCGAGGCCATACACGATACAGGTAACGTAACATGATGTGTGTGTGTGTGTGTGTGAGAAGGAGTAGACATTGTACAGAGGGGTGGGAGATCGAGTGAGCGAAAAAGAGAGAGGGAGAGAGAGAGAGAGAGAGAGAGAGAGAGAGAGAGAGAGAAAGGCTTTATGCTAGAGCGTTCGTATGCGTTTTGGATGCCTGTGTTTAACGCCAAAGTTTAGAGGTGTTACAGGACACAGATAACGACAACAACAATGGGTAGGAGGATAAGTTTTTCACTGAGTGTTGAGGAAGTGGTCAAGCTGGCTCTAACCGTAAAGCGTTGGGCTTCTATTCGGGAAGTACCCAATTCGATGCCCCTCTGCGCTTCTTTGATGATCTAGCAAAGTTAAAGAATGGGGATGTATATTTTATATGAAAAGAGGGTTCGTTTTGTAGTGTTTAAGAATTTTGTCATAATCTCCGCGATTTGTTGATCTCACAGCAAAATTATTCTTTAAACACCCCAGTCAATAGTTCACAAACAGCCAAACAAAATCAACAACATACAAAAACTAATGAGGGAAAACCCATTGAAGCCAATAAAAAATACATTCCCTATCTTGTCCCATGTTGCACCTTCAGTATGCGGCGCCAACTTGGAGGCGACGGCCACGCCACAAAAACTCGTCTCACATGCCCGTTACGGCGACCACCACTACGACAACGGCGAGAACTGCGAGTGGAAGATCCGCGCCAAGGACGGGCACCGCATCCTGTTGCGCTTCACAGCCTTCGACCTGGAGGATGAGGCGGAGTGCGGGTCGGTGAAACTGGCTTGTTTTTTTTCCTTTGTTTTTTTTTGTGTTTTTTTTTTCTTTACCTTTTTTTTAGTATTGTGGGAATCTTGGGGGGGGGGGCGCAATCTTTTATAGGCATATCAAATTTTTAAAAAGTTAAAATTTACTGATAATTTCAATAAGAATGTAATAACTTCTATAGACCAACGGTATTCAACTCTTAAGTACCAGGTGTTATTTTACATACATTGATTTTAATTAAACTTTTTTTTAGACAAAATAGTTTTCCTCTATGCTTTAAATTTGATAAGAATATAATTTTTATGTCGAAATGGTCTGAGTATTTCATTTACTGGAACAGATTAATCATAAAGAATGTAGACCTGTGGTGTTTAACTCCCAACCTTCAGCTGCTATTTCGCATGCATTCACTTTTTTCCTTCAAATTAACCTTTGCTTTGGCAAAACAGATATCCTCTAAGCTTTAAATTTCATAAGCAGAACATATAATAATAAATAAAAACAAAAATCAATGTCAAAATTTACTGACGACGTTTTTATTTAGGGGACGGAGCTAAATATAATGAATGTATATGATATTTAACAATCAGATGTTGTTTACATATATACATTATCTTATACATTGTCTTATCTTTGTGTATTTCAGATATGATAAAGTAGAAATATTTGATGGGCCCGATGTGGGCGATAAGATTGGACAATACTGTGGAAGTGCTGTAAGTATTTTTGCCTGGATAGAAAGACAGTGAAATTAGACAGCTACTACAATCATGCGCAGAGAGTAAAATTTGTTCAAATGTAGAGTAGTTTAGGGTCATATGACCGTAAAGATAACTGACTGATAATAATTATTAATGTGTATGAAATACATGAACAGGTGAAAAACAAGCATTAAGGGATAACAGTGAATTGATAAACAGAAGGATAAACAGTTAAGAAAAATTACAATCACATATTTAAGAGAGAGAGAGAGAGAGAGAGAGAGAGAGAGAGAGAGAGAGAGAGAGACGCTTTTTCATTAGCAGTACTTGCAAAGGAGTTGAGAAAAAATATATTTGTCGTTGTTGAATTTCGTTTTATCCGCATCAACGTCAAATTATTTTATCCTGCCTGTTTAATGTTGTTGTTTGTTGGGTGTTTTTTGTTGTTTTTTTTGTTTTGTTTTTTTTTGCTTTTAATCTCTCTCTCTCTCTCTCTCAGAGAGAGAGAGAGAGCCTCTCTTTCTTCCTCTCTCTCTTCCTCTCTCTAATCCTCTCTCTATATACCTCTCTCTAACACACACACCTCACATTAATTTCTATATAATACATTAGCTCATCTGTCCTCTAATTATCTTTCAATATTGTCCTTATTTCCTCCGTTTATTTTGCTTTCTGTACACTCTTTCTCAACTCTACCTATATAAAATTATAATAGTATGGGTAAAAAATGTTTTAATTAAAAAATCTCTTTACTAACCTTCTAATATATTTTACAAAATCAAAATGTTATTTTATCTTTAAGCACACACGTTTTCGTTTATCTCCCAATACCCATCAATCTGTAAAGGATATAAAGTTAAACATATTTACCTTCTTTCTATATTATCCATCAGTCTATAAAGGATATAAAGTCAAACATACGTACTTCATTCCTTCATTATCCATCAGTCTATAAAGAATATGAAGTTAAACATACTTATTTCCTTCTTCATTATCCATCAGTCTATAAAGGGATATAAAGTTAAACATAATTATTTACTTCCTTTCTTCATTATCCATCAGTCTATAAAGGATATAAAGTTAAGCATACGTACTTCCTTTTTTCATTATCCATCAGTGTGTAAAAGATATAAAGTTACACATTCTTATTTCCTTTCTTCATTATCCATCAGTCTATAAAGGATATAAAGCGACACATACTTATTTACTTTCTTTGTTATCCATCAGTCTACAAAGGATATAAAGTTAAACATATTTACTTCCTTTCTTCATTATCCATCAGTCTATAAAGGATATAAAGCGACACATACTTATTTACTCTCTTTGTTATCCATCAGTCTACAAAGGATATAAAGTTAAACATATTTACTTCCTTTCTTCATTATCCATCAGTATAATAATAAAGGATATAAAGTTACACATAATTATTTCATTTCTTCATTATCCATCAGTCTATAAAGGACATAAAGTTAAACATACTTATTTCCTTCTTCATTATCCATCAGTCTATAAAGGATATAAAGCTAAACATAATTACTTCCTTTCTTCATTATCCATCAGTCTATGAAGGATATAAACTTACACATTTACTTCCTTTCTTCATTATCCATCAGTCTGTAAAGGACATAAAGTTAAACATACTTCCTTTATTCATTATTCATCAGTCTATAAAGGACATAAATTCCAAGGGCCAGAGCCTGCTCATCTACTTCACGTCTGACGACACGATCAACTGGAAGGGATTTTCTGCAACCTACCAGCTGATCAGCCCCCCGCCAGATTTCCCTGAGGCAGGCGGTGATCAGGAGGAACATTGATGGGGCCTGCCACCGAAGCTTTATACATGTATCGATTGTGTCAATAATTATGTGATGTGATTTTGTACTTGATTTTTTAAGAAATGTGAATTTTTGGGGAGCGACCGAAATTTTATAACGCTTTTGTCAATGATTATGTGATGTTGTTTTGTACTGAATTTCTTTAAAAAGCTGTGAATTTTTAGAGTTACTTCTTTTCTTTTGTTTTAACCCTTATCGTATAATGGTGGTTAAAACTATCCAAAGGATGTTTTTTGTGGGAAGGGAGGTTATTTGTTTTTAATAAAAAAAATATTTATAATGGGGATTTTTCTTGGAAAATGTATGTATTCCTCAAATAATTATCTGTTTTGGTGCTTTGAATTTTTAAAATGGCAGCCGTGGAAACCTCACAACGTACGGAAAACGGTACAAACCACGACATAGGATCAGGGTTAACACAATATGATTCTTGATACCCATGCTTTTTAATGTATGAGAGCTGTGAGGAACTGGGCCATTTGATTGGATGGTGTACTGTTCCTTTGATACTGTCATAACATTTATAGTTTCAATGTTTAATGTTTGGCATTATTTTAAATCAAGGTTATGATTGTTGTTTTTATTATTATTATTATTATTATTATTATTATTATATATTATTATTATTATTATTATTATTATTATTTAATGTAAATGATGGTCCTATACTCATAATTCATCTACGACAAAAAGAATGGCACAGTACTTTTGACAATGGAAATCAAGAGTTCTGGGAATATATATTTTAACCAATATCTAATCACAACAAGATGAAACAATACTTTTATTTTTTGTATATGATTTTATGTTTAAAAAGACAATAAGCTCTTAGAGATTCTAGTAAACATCTTTTGAGGATGATTGTATATTTGTGAAAAGCAGTAATGTATGGTTTGGATTTTTTTTTTTTTTTACGCTGAAAGTTTGTGGTTTGACATCTTTCAAAATAGACAGTATTGTTTTGGTCATAATAGTGATAGATTTTGTCTTATTAAGTATTTGTTCCTTTGAAAAAGTAGCTCCTTGTGTAATGTTTTGCTTTAAAAAATCCAAGCAGTCTAATTTATTTTGAACATCATACAAAAAATTATAACTAATTCCTTGAAGCTATATTGGAAGAATCAAAACTGTTTAAGTTGCTTTGTATTTTTTTTTTTATTATCGGCTGCATTTGGTTTTATTTTGTGAAAATAGTGTGCTGATAAAATTCTACATAAATTGTAAAGATATGAAATGAAACTTACTGCTAATCAAAACGTGCTCAAGTACAGCCTTCTAGGGAACAAGTATTATAAATCATATTTTAATGGTGGATATGACAACAAGTGGAACAAAATGAATTTTACTATTGTAGTATCTTGTACTGTGTTCATAGAATATATTTTTAGCCGAAAGAGAACTTGATTCTTAAATGTAATTATTAACATACTTTGGATGATTTCTGTCACAAATAAAAAGTTTTTGTTAATTATCCAGCATCGTACCCAACTTACTTTTTTAGATACATTTTTCTGAACTTTTTGAAAGTGAAGAATGTGCGTAATATTTTAATTTTCATATGGAAATCGTTTTTAAAAAAGCAAGGAGTATAGGAAGTATAACTCCACTTCTTTTTCATTATATGACCAATCAAAGTATGATAAATTGAGACTTGCTAGGAATATAGCCCACATTTATTGTCTATGATGACTGACCTTTTTCAAGAAAACTGGAAGAATTGACTTTCGTCTTGTGATAATCAAATTTTGTGAATTTGTTGTAAACTTGTACTGCTCTTCATATTGATGCAGCAGTTGACAATAATAATGATGATGATGCTGGTGGCAGAAAAATGTTGCTATTATTGAATCTGTAAATGTATGAAGGTGTATGGAATTCCTCGTTATTGTGATTATTATACTCAAACAATGAATTAGCTATGGAGTTCCAGCATAAGAAAAAAAATTATAGTGTCATTTTTTCATTTGTAGCATGAAAAACTGGTCTCTTATTTTAGTCATATTTTTTTAGTTTTATATTTGAAGAACTAAACTTGTGTACATGATTATTTTTTCAAGCAACGATGTTGTTTTCTATTCTCATTAATAATAACAAAGTCTGTATACTTCACTTATATTTTAGATATCCTTGAAAATCCTTTTCCTAGTACTCATTTTTTCCTTTAATTATGAAGCTGCATAATAGATATTTATCTTAACCACTACTTAACAATGCACCTTTGGGATTCAAATACCTCATAGAAAATGTGCTGTGCTCAAATGATATGCCATAAATATGGAGGCTGATTTGAGTGGATCGAACATGAAATTTAACACTGAATTTTCAATTATATACCTTGATAGCCTAAGCACAATTATGTATTTCTTTTTAAAGTTAACTTTAATCCACCGAGTTCATTATGCTCTTTTTTAGGAAAAGCGAGATAATAATTTCATCGCCGAAACAGCTATAGAATCCCTTTCAAGGCTGCGAGCAAAACTTGATTTTATCCATGTTTCAAGTCATTGTTTTATAAATCGTGTAAATAAATTAATTAAAATAAAAAGATACCGCTCGTCCATTTAGTCCTTGTAGTAGTGGGTTAACATCGTGTAATGGTTGAGTATTGTTTAAAGTGTTTTGTTGTTATAATCATTATAATAGATATTAGTCTTATTCTTATTACTATAATTCTTTGTATAGTAGATTATTTGTGTGTTGAATTGCAGACAAATGTGGTACATGTGTTGTATTTTTTTTCCAGGGACCGTACTATAGTGTAGCAACATGTTTTGCACAATGCACACAGCAATAACAAAATCAACCTCTTACTAAATAACTCCTGTACAATAAATCCATGTTGTAAATTTATCACCATGATTTATACTCTTAGTTTTTAAGATGATTTCCATTTTTATTTGTTTTGTTTAGTCATGTCTTATTTTTTTCTCGTCATTATGTTTATCTTTTATTTTAAATACAATAATACATTATTAAATTGGTGGATGGGAAATTTCGACCAAATATATTTTCCTTTCACTGTTCCCGTTGATCAAGAGAAAAAAGCTTCCCACATTAGCTCAGAATCAAAATTGCCGGATTCTTCAATTTAAATGTTTTAGCATTCTGTAACATTATATGTATTTGATGTGTTGTGAAAAAAAAAAGGATATTTTTCTGAACTTCTACCAGATCAGTAAAAATTTACATGATTATTTTCATTTTCAAATAAGACATTTGTGAGAAACCACAAAGAATATGTCAAAGAGCAGGAGCCATGCTTGACTAAAAGAAGAAGCAGCTAATGGAATCAAGATCAGATCTAAATTTTCCCACTACTTTAAGAAGGTGAAAGACAAGTTGAGCAGCTTAAATATCAATCACTTCATGCTTCTCTTTTAAATTTAAGTCAAACAGAGGAACATTTTTAACAAAGACAGAGACTTTGTAAAAGCCTGAGGATCAAACATCAAACTATCTGTTTGAGTCCAGTAAACTACCGGGGGAGTTATCTAGCATTGAAATTATGCCTCAGAAATTGTCGCAAATTTTACAGGTCTAATTAATGCCCAAGCCAGTTCTAAAAATTGTTACTAGTACAAAACTGTGGTAGAATAAAAACTGGGGTGTCAAAATAAGTATCACACACACTGACAAATATAAAAAAGTTTTGAATAATGCGGAAACAAGAAATATTCTTAGCCATATGTTTATTATTCAAATTGTCAAGTAAACAAAACAAGTGAGAGGAAATCGAGTAAACTGATCAGTTGTACATGATTGCCTCTCCATTGGATAGTAGAAAAGAAATGAACTATTCCTGTTCAAATAAATCTTAAATCACAAAAGAATAAATTTATCTAATTTTGTTGCACACGCACAGCCAACAAGCTAAAAGAATATTATAAAGGCCTTATGGTTCCCTCAAAGGGCCCACCTCAAAGTTCTTACAAATCAGTAAAAAGGCAAAAGAAAATAGGATTGTAATATCTTAAATATACTTTGGTTAAAAGGAATCAGTTTATGAAATGCTTCTAGTGAAATAAAGCATAAAGGGACAAAATTAGGCAACTCAGTCAAATTGGTTCATGGTACTTAAAATATCATTTTGCATTTTTTGGAGGGGGGGGGGCATTCACATATAAAAGATATTATATAACATTAGTTATACTCTTTCTCTCAAGATCCTTTTTAGCAGCCATTCATTTGTTAGATCAATCCTCACCTCACACAAAATTCCAAGTTTTGCCAACTTTTCTGTGTCATTTGAGACAAGCTACAAGAGAAGAAAGGTACATCATTCCCTCTATTACCATTTACTCCATCCATTTAACCAATCAGAGATTATATCCACAAAAATCTAGTGTATCCCTTTTAAATATTTAATGTTACTGAAAGCACCCACTTTCACCAGTATCTGGTAACATAAATGAATAATGTTATAAACTTGACTGAACATGGACAGATAAAGAATGATAAATTTCATGTTTATATGATTGATTAGTTTATCAGTTCACTACAAGATGATATTAAAGATTTCACAAGAGAAAAAAAAAAGCAGAAAAAAAATTTCTAGGAACGTTAACGTAGATAAGATTGGACCCCAAACTCATCCACCTATATCAGCCCAGGAGTATGCATAAAACAAAAATCTTCTAAATCTCAATATCGCAGCACTATCACACCACCGTAAATTCTATTACAATTTCAGGCACAAAGACAACTAACTTGACTACATGTGTACCTTGCCTGAAAGGAAAGGTTATAAAACTAACAAATAGCTCAGAAATCTCTCTTCAATCCATATATTACAAGTGCTGAAAACGTTTTGTAAATTCATCATTCACAAAATCTTTTTTTGCAACAGCCACATGTCTAGAAGGCATAATATAAAATTAATGTATACATTGAATTATATAGTCTGTCTCAATGAATAACATGCCTTTATAAAAAAAAAAAAAACAAGTAGATGAAGCCTAATAGTAATTTTTTTTTTTATAATAATTACATTTATTTTAATGGGTTACAAGGAAGAGATTTTTTAACAAAGTTCCCAAAATGACATCCTTCCAATCTTGGAACCATTCCATTGAAAGGACTTCGCCAACAAATTGTGTATGTTATTGTTTGCCATTGAACTTCGCAATTAAATAGTATATCATGCATATTCGAAAGAAAATTGACTTCTATATTTTATGAGGTTTTTACTTTGAACCTGACAGTATGGAGGCATACTTGATACAGGAAAGAAAAACTATGAAAATTGTCTAATAAAGCATTGTTGCTTACTAGCTTTGTGTTTGAGAATCATGAATCATCAATGCCAGTCACCTCAGAAGCAAAGGTGAATCATACAAGGCAGTTATACAGATTTTAAAAAAAACATTGTTTTGTGAACGAAGTCACACATCACAGACTTTGCACATCCCATCACTGTGAATTGTGGCAGAATGTAGTTTTAATGGGAGCTAGTAGAACAAAGTGACATTTTTTTTTTAATTCAAATATAGTTAATGCTATCCTCTAACATCGTATGTACAGGTTAACGATAAGATATACCAAAATCAGTGTAAGCAATGAAAAAATATTGGTTTCAAATTTATTATAAAAAAAAACAAAAAAAAACACCCATATAATTTAAAAGGCCCAAGCTTATGAAGAAATATACAAATGACATAAAGATACAATGTTCACTTTGCGATTTCTCTTACTCCATTTAAATGGACATTGTCATAATCTGAACTGAATATTCTCCATGGCAGTTGTAGTGCATCAATTATCATTGATCCCAAAGGTATCATTTCACTCTGCGTTATGAAGCAAAGTGCATATATATGATTATGTTACAAAACCCTTCATAAATTCTTTTTATAAGTGAAAAGAGTGAACAGAATTTTGCCAGTCATCCAAATACAAAACACCCTGTCTAAGGTTCAAGGAAAGAAAAAAAACTTTAATTTTCCAACATATACGCTAATTGCCGATTCTTTGTTAAAACATATCATGGGTACACACTAACAAGAAATCCCTCAATTCAAACTTTTTCCTTTTTTCTTACAGCCATAACGTAGACACATCCAATACAATGGTTCAAAACTACAAAGTAGTTTTGCACATATGCACGATTAATAGGTACAAAATTACATAAGTAGTATAGAAAGCATCATTAAAATGTTGGTTTATTTTAAACCTTTCCACGCAATTTCTCATATAGTAAGTATAGACATGTTTTTGTTTAGTCAATACATAAAAGTACCTTTTTTAACAATCCTACAATTGATGTTTTTTATAATATGTAATAGGCACATATATAGTTAACATGTGGGCTTGTTTTCAGTGACAGGGGATGAATAAAAAGCTTCACTGAAGAGTCTGTGCAACCGCATTAAAAAGAAATAACTATAAATATACAAGTCTGCGATTTATGAACATGACAAATGATGGTCACCACCCACTGAATCAGTTCAATTGAAATACAAATGATTCAATCTGAGGATGATCCTGTGGAACACTTTGAAGTATAGTAAAAACAAAAAATTTTAAGAATAAATATTTCATCAGAACAAACTGAACTGTGAAAAAAAAAGCAAAATGACAGGTTCCATAAATTAAGATCATAAGAAGAAGGCAGTATATGTATAGCAGAAATGATCAGCTAAGAGAGCAAACAGAGAAAGCTGGGTCTAGAGATAAAATAGCAAATTCTGCTTATTACATGCCAGAACCCAAATAGCCTGAACTGATCAGGTTTTAATTTAACAGAAAAAGACTAAAAAAAAAAAACATCTTTGTGAAAGGACAGTGAATTGAAATCGGATATGGTCGAATCACCAACAAGATTGCAGAGCTGCCAACCCCATCTTAAATTAAAATAAAAAGGAAAAAGGGAGTAAGAGAGAAATAGAGGGATGTTACCTCAAAAGATATACTGTCAATCACAATTCTTTCAAGGAACCCAGGAGACTTTAACATCACGAGACATTACCTCTCGGGGTTTTACTTTTTTTTCTTTTCTCTGCGACCATTATATCCAAACAACCCTGAAACATTTATATTTCTCTTTCTCTCAGGCAATATGTCTCCTTTCAAGCTCACATGCACAGAATTCTAATCAGGCAAAATATTTTACATTTGTCTAAAACAAATAACTGATATGCTTAGCTTAAAGTACGAAGTATAGTTTACTATAAACACCCAATGGTACACAATGTAGCTGTTTACAACAGGAAAGTTTACTACTGGGTGTGAAGACTTTCTCTTGAAGACAAACAAATTGTGGAATTCTCTGCTGTTCTTTTCTTCTAATTTGCTGCTTAAAGATTTTCATACCACTTAAAATTTGTTGAATCCTTTATTTTAAATTCCTTCTTAATGTTTTTCTGTCCGTTAGGGGTCTGATAAACTCACCATAGTTCAAATGGGGTAAAACTACTAAAAATTTCAAGATAATGCCATACCAATACATTTTAGACAGAATGGCATTGAACACTAGAAATAGAATTCTCATACTTTCAAATATAGCAAACTGCAAAGACATATCTAAACAGCAATACGATAGCCTGTACCAGAATAAAAAGAAAAGAAAAACGAGGTAAAAGAGACTTTAATCAGAAGCTTTAGTTTAAAACAGTTTTCTTAGTCATTTTAAGGATCTATTAAAGGAGAATTTCCCACTCGAACTTTAACTGCAAAACCAGCAATTCTTGATTTGTAAAATCATTTTCAAATTATGTCATCTTAGTTAATTTGCAATGAGGTTGGCAGCTTTTGAGAAGTTTTGGATGTATCAAAGAGCTGAACGTTTCTCCATCACCATTACAAGGATATTTGAACATCTGTTTCATACTTCCTAATAAAAAATTGTGTGCACTGTCTGATCGTTCAGTCAAGTTTACAGTTGTTTATTTTTCATAATACACACACACAAAAAAGTTCAGATCATTAAGATCCTTCAAATCTGCGTGCAAATGACAGAGCAACGCAAATAGTTAAGCAGAGAATCAAATAATGTGTTATTTTCAGTATGATACATATAAATATATATAATAAACAATAATTCGATACCCTTTTATTCATACCAAACTGACATTTATCTGTAACTGCAAACCCGAAAAGAAAAAGAACAAAAGAAAAAAAGTCCATCAAACTTTTCAATGAAAAAAATCCATTTCTTCCATATCTCTTTCTCTTCACTGATACTGCACAACAGAATTAGAGAAAAAAAAAAAAAACAACGCTCCACCACTGTTTTATTTTTACCAAAGCATGTATCCAAATTTCAGCAAAAATGAAGTAAAAATGCTATCAATAAATTAGTATTTGATATTTAAATAATAATGTCGAATCCTTCAGTGTCTTGCAAATTTGCAAATAATTTGTAGTTTGATGCAAAACTTTCTCCTTTTTTTGTCCTTGTTTTATAGGTCGGCACTTCAAAACTTTTTCAGCCTTAACAGAATAGAGGTGTGTAATTTGTTCAAGCAGATGAAGATCATATCTTTTCAGTTATAAGTTTAAAAGTATCAATATCAGGCAGGTTACATTTAAAAGCGGAATATTTTTCTGTACAAAATACCCACTCATAGAATTTTTTCTTCTAAAACTTTTGAAATTATTTTGCCCTTACTGTAGATTGTCATCTGACAGCAACTCAGATTCCAGAAAATAAAATTCTTCAGGGTATGTATGTTGAAGGTATTTAATCAATTTTCACTGTTGAGTAAATCTTTCTCACAAATATACTTGTTCCAATGTAGCCAAATGTGCCTGTGGAAAGAAGGGATAAATATTTCTGCTATTATTTGTCCAATTAGAACCAAGGAAAGCATCAATCTGCAGTCAAATAAGAGAATTCCCTTAGGTGGTTCCCTCTGTAAATGTAACAGTATCTGTAATATTAAATGTTTACTGTTTTATCTCTACACAAATAATAAAACAAGCAAATTACAACTGAACAGTCTCATCTATGCATTATATAGATTGATATCTATCTGAGATGTGATGCTTTTCTTTCATTTTATCAAGTTTGAAGGTGACTTTTTATATCAAATCAGAAACGATTATATTTTACTGTGTGTCATTATAGAAAAATCTGTTCCTATACATATATTGTACAATATATAGTACTGATACTGAACTCATTAAACTGATTGATAAAGAAAAATTCACAAGTTTCCAAACGCTGGTGCCTTTAAAATTGGAGGCATTTACAATCTATTCTACAAAACACAAGATCAATGAAAAGTATGAATGAATTCGCCAATCAAGCAAGGATGATTGTAAACAAAATCTACCAGAGCGGCTAAAGAAAAGATAATTCCACTTACAGGCTTTAAAGTGACAATCTTGACTAATTCCAACTTTAATTCCAGATATGACATTAAGCACTTACAATTTTTGAAAATTAATACTAGTGCATATCCTTTACTGGCAAATCGATAACAGCAAATGAGAAGAGATCTGAACCATTGTATTATCAATAGTACATCATATTGCAGCTCTCCAAAGAGATAAATTTGTTCCATTTTTCTTAAACTGATACACCTTATTATGGAGTTAATGCTGGAAAGACCTTGATAAAAAAAATTGACAATGCTCGTGGTAATGAAGATAGAGTGATGCCTTACAAAATTCATACTTACCACACATTATACCCAGAGCTAAGCTAAACAAGGCCATGTATCCAAAGTAAAAACTTGTCTGGAAAAAACCATACATTCTGTGGACGAAATGTGAAGATTTACACACCAGTTCAGAAAGCTAACAACTAAGTAATACTCTTTCGCTGATATGTACATTTCAGGACCCAACATGTTGACATGTCTTTTACTTAATGAAATGACAAGTTTTAATGTGCCTGCCTTATTGTCTTCCTTGACATGTCTTATGTCATGAGAGAAAAATTAGTAGAACTTCATGCTTCATATTTGTCATGAAAAAAGGAGGGGGGTAACATTTAAAGAAAACTTACTTTGTTTTGAAGAAGAAATAGTAGAAGGAGTAGATGTAGACATATCCTGCAGTTGATGCAGCAGCCATGAAGCTTGTCCATTGCCTGTAGATCAATGATAAAAGTGAAACTTACAGCTGAAGTACTCATTTTTTTTTTATACTTCTTAAATCATAATAAACAATACATTCATTATAATAATAAAAATAGCAAAAGGGAAATATATGGTTAATCAAGATAAATTCAATCTTTTTTTAAAGAGGTACAATTCCTGATAAAGTTTTCCCTTTCTATATGGTAGGCTACATAATTATATATTATAAATTATTTAAAATGAGTGACATTTTTATTTAGGAGCAAGTAAATCCAATGCCAGCAGCAAAGCTTGACAATTTTATGTACTGGAACACAGAGACATTGCAGAAATACCAGGACTCCTGTCTCCGTTATTCACATCATACTGATTATACTGACACCAACCTAACCAATTGAAATTAGTGATTCAAAATTCTAAACTTGGCAGGGGTGCTAATCAAATCAAGTTCAGTCTTCAAATCACTTCAACAAACAATTTGTGAGTTTCTAATTTAACTCGTCTTATATTCACTTTTGATAAAACAGAAAAATGACGTCAAAATTTTGAAGTTCTATAGTTTTTAAACTTTGCATGTTTTCTTTATTGTATATCAATGATCATGAGAAGACCCTTAGATTTTTTGGCCAAAAACTTTAGGATTCTGATTTTTTTTAGCTAATCCCTTGCTTAGAAAACCAGTATAAATGAAACCAACTTATCAAATTCTCAGTCCATAAAATATATAATAAAGACAAGATTTAGTACCATCGGTAATCCTCAGCGTTGAGGAGGAAGTAGGTGCACACAATAGTGACGCACACCGTGACCACCAGCAGGATAAGGAAGACCAGCAGCATGAAGCCATAAACGTAGTAGATCTTGTACGCCCAGAACGATGTGAAGATGAAGTACATCTCAATAAAAATGGAGCCAAAGGGCAGCACTCCACCCAGGACTGTGATCACTGCTGGCTCCATAAACCTGAAGAATATATATTTGGCATCAACATATAAGAAAGACCTTGTCCGTTTGAAAGAGATGCTAACTGGCTATGAGCAAATTCCTGAAATGTTATCACTTAATAAAAAAAATGTTTGCACTTGAGTGTATATATATGCAACCAAAAAGTCAAAGAAAAGTTTTGTGTTGGTAATGTATCACTATAGTATATAAATATATTAACTGTCTTATCTAGTTGGCAAAAATAATAAGAAAATGCTCATTGCATATATGTATCCTGAACCCAGAGGAACAATTTAGTTTATAGTTCCAAACTTTTGTAGTGGCAAAATGTTGAAACTTTAAATCAGGATATTTTTTTTAATCTATATCCAGGTCTTTTATAGCTTATGGTTTGCTGTTTTCCTGTTTCTGCTGATCCCCTTACCAACAATGATGAAGAAGAAAAAAGAAGAAAAGTACTAGAATATAACACAATACCAATGTAAGATGGGCAGATCAGGAGGTACCTGTCCATGAAGCTTCTAACCAAATCTGACTTGAGCCATAAAGGTAGCAGCTTGATTATATGTTCTTTGGTAAATTCATTTATTAATTTTTCCCCTTTCTCCACCTACCTTCTTTTGATTTTAATTTTCAAATCAACTGATACAGAGACATGGTATTTCACTCATATTAAATCGATAAAGAATCATGATCAGAAATTAAAGCGAGCCTCATGTTATTTAAAACTCTATAGTTCAGTTTTAAAAAGCATTTCTTTTCTCTTGCTTCCAAATTTTGCAAATATAAGGTGTAATCCCCTGGGCTCACTCCTATTTCCTCACTCGCTTTAAACAATTTCTTGTACTTGAAGTGCAAATATTACATTAAAGTCATCACTGTAGCACTTACCATTTCTTCTCTGGGATTGGCCTGGGCACTGCGTTGATTCTGCAAGGATAATCTGGCTGGCCTGACAGGTTTCTTCCCAGAACTGTGCCCACCAGGGTGAGAGGTAGGATGACAAAGATGCAAATGCAGCTCACAGCAACCTGATGATGATTTTGATCCTTATGTCAGTAATGTTAACAAGAAAAATGACAAGAAAAAATGTATGCAAGTAACATATATGCTGCATATCTTGCTGATGGTAAAGTAAAAGAGGGGTATAACATTTAGCAAAACATTTATCAGCAAGACATAAAAAAAAAATTTTTTTTAGCGCAAAAAAAACATGTAATAATTTCATTCATTACCATGGTTGTGAAAGGAATGGCTCTGGATGCATGGTAGTAGATTGCTATGAAGTTGATGAAGAAAGCAGTCCCACAGACGGCAGCTGGCATCAAGAATGCACTTACAACCATTTGCTTGATCCACAGCTTGCCTGGCAATAAGATGAATACAATAATAAAATCCGGGGCAAATACAAAATCAAGGTTACAAAGAACCGTAATTAGAACCAAATACCCCTGCAACTTTTATATTCAATTATTGAAAGAGTTGCTGTCTTCTTTGATTGACAAAATACGTCGCCTGCTCAGGTTTAAAGAGTTAAACAGTGTTTAGGTTCGACTCTTAAGATTTTATGCCAATGAACCTAGACAAACAATTTTTCTCTGTCCGTCTTACTGAGGTACTATGCTATTTTTGTTTTTTCTTTAGTTAAAAGGTTTTTGATATTTTTACATCCAAACCAACACTTTAGCACACAGGTCACACCTTTTTTGGGTCAGAGCTAGATTGGAAAAAAAAATATCCAACTTTCTAAGTCTCAAATTATTATGTTTGGAAAATGTGTGTTTAGCTTCTTTTAGATACTCATGAACACACACAGAATTGGTAGAGCTTCGAATAAAGCTGCTTGTCATTATATCAATATGAACAACAACTCACTACATAAAAGCTTCTCCCGTTTCTTACCTCCCATTCGGGCATACAAACTTCCTCCAGAGTAGCCATTTACTGGTGCTGTTGCAGCATACACAAATATGGCAGTGCTTAGAAGAGAGCCTCGTCTGGAACAATATTCATTTTGTTAGCAAGCTACATTCATTAAACCTCAATGAAGTTTTAATGATTCGAAAGTGAACATTATAACTTACACGGCTGCTCTAATAAGAGGAAGTAGAAATGGATTTTCACATAATGGAGGAGATGAAAAACAGATCAAAGCTATAACAAATTTGAAAGAAGATGCCACTATGCAACTCACTCAGTGTACAGCTCTCCAATGATGGCAAACAGGATGACAAACATTGATACTGTGGCAATGTGATAGCCTGTCCCAATGAATGCTGAGAAAAGTAGAGCATTGGATGCTGGTCGGAATACATCTCCATGCACCTGCTTCCAACCATACTCGTCTCCCAAATCTTTTTCCTGTAATTAATTACAACAGGTTTGCAAAATCAAAATGAAAGTGTAAAAATTAGATTTTCTATTGGCTTGCATATATTGTGTTTTTTCCCTCAATTTTGTTTTGTTTTGTTTTTCTTTGAGGAGAAAGGGGGGGGGGAGGGGGAATCCTTACTTTCTTTAATTTGCTTCTTAAAGAGGTACCACACGGGACCTTCCTCAATCTAGTGGTATAGGATAGTTTATAGAGCTAACTAATAGAAATCCTAAAAAAATACTACAGACAGATATCTATTAATGAAATTCAAATAATTCAAGCACATTCAAAAACAGACAGAGCATTAGATTAAAAATAGTTTGGAAGATATTTCTATACTAAAAATGTATTCTCACCATGTCATCCAAATCTTCTTCCTTGCTGTAACGAGCATAATCTTTGCGAAGTGTGCGCATTAGAATCATGCTCACCAGGCCAACCAAAAAGATCACCATCATGAAAGAATTGAAAATGCTGAACCAGTGAATCTGAAACAGAAATTTCACTTTTCTTTAAAACTCTCTAATAAACCTTAGAAGCCCAATTTCCTTTAAAAAAAAGAAATGATCTAAAATTAATTTTTAATGAAATATAATATCAAATCTAACTCTAGTATGAAGATGTACAAGTCAAAGATTTTTTTTCTTTTTCTCTCAGTACGCAAAATGGCTAAACATAAATGTATAACAAAAGTACTCACTCTGTGTTGGAAGAAATTGGGGTCCAAGTACTTATCAAATCTGTCTTCAAACTTGACCTTGGATGGGTGCCATTTGACCTGAGATCATTTATAAAAAAAAGATTCCATAATTTGAATGCCTACAAGAGCAAAGAGATTAGGTTAAATAAAATAAAGGAGGGAAAGTAGATTGCTAGTAATAGAATGGACAGCAAGCTTATTTTAAGGATATCGAATTCTAGGACAATTATAAAGAAACAGTGAGGGAAACTTTAATGACAATTAACAATAACAGCAAACAACAAAAAGTTTACAGCTAAGGAAAATATTTACAGCATACCGTTTAAGAAGATAAAAAAAGGAGCACATCTAGACTGCTATTAATCCAATACTTTCCCCTCAACAATTATATGAGCAGATTTAAATCCAGAACACAATACACCTACAAAGAACTGCTGTCTTCTTCTTCATGGCTCTAGGCAAAAAAAGCAAAGATCAGAAACCACTGGACTAAAGAACAACACAAACAACAACGCTAAACAACATCTAGATGCAGATTTCACCTCATAGGTAAATGGAATCTTGATGCCTGGCTTAAGCTTCACTTTCACTTCAGATGTGAGGTTGACATCAACTATGTATGCCTCATTGTAGCCAATGTCAAATTTTTTGTGTGTCCAGACATAGTGGCCATCACCACCATCATCAACTTCACCAACAATACCTTGAGAGAAGAAAAAATAATTATCTTATACATCAAAGTTCAATTCCTGATAAATTTTCAGAAATTTTAGATCTCTAAATGTTTAATGATGTACAAAAGCTAAGTTCCTCATTAATAAATTCAGTCACGGATAGTCAAATTCATTTCAATTTCATTTTTGGAAGACCATGCTATGCTTGTAAGCTATTTAAGAGTAAAGATTTACATACACAAAAAGACAACTGATGCTGAGTTGTTTTTTTTTATCATGGATAAATTAAAATGATATATTAATTTCAGTCAGTGAAGCAGTATCAAATAAATGTGGATTGGGAATACCCAAAAGCCTAAGAAACTAGAAGAAATAAAAAAAAAGAAATTACAGTTGATCTCTAAACTGGAAATGATCATTTTAAATGCATTAAAAGCATACCCCAGATTGGTAGATCGTCGATGTACATCTGATACCAATAGTGGTTCTGAACAGCATACATGAAAGCTTGGTATTTCTCCTCAGTCAAGTCTACAGTGCAATATTCTGTATGGCTGAAATCCCCTGCAAGAGATTATATATATAAAAGCTCTATACCTTCCTAGAAGATGTGATGTTTCTAAGAATTTCTAAAAATAAATTGCTTATTTCACTAATTATTTTCTAAATGATGTTGCATTGCTGTATTGCATTAAAATGTTTTTGTTAATTTAAACAAAATGTCCTTTATTATAAATATAACCAGGACCTAGAAATATTAAAAACATTTGTTTTTCCTTTATCAAATTTTACAATTTAGTTGATTGGCAAGAGAAATTTAGGTAATCATTAATTACTTTTATACTTCAGAATCTTTTTACATCTTTGGTTGATAAAACTGCAAGTAAAATATATATATGTAATTTACAGCTGTGCTATGCCTAAATGGGTTAAATCATGACAAAAAAGTAAAACTTCTGTATTAAATGTTTTCAGATTTAATGATTCATCTAAAAACCCATTGTAATACAGCGAACTTTGTAATTCTAGGTAATATTTCAAAACAAGTACTTATTGTGACTGTCAAGATCAACTTAATACCTTTGTAGTCTATGTCAATTCCACTAAACTCAAGTTCAACTCCTAGCAATGCCTCGCCAAGAGTTTCATGGTAGTGACTAATACTGGACTTTTTCCCTCTGCAAAACGGCAGAGAGAAGTAACTGTAGGTTTCTTGTCGATTGTGGTACGGTCCTACAGTGTTCATCCAAAGAACTACCTCGTCTCCATCTTTGTACTGAAATGAACAAATTTATAAAATCAGAGATGTTTAAAAGACACGCTTTCTTAATTTACCACACAATTTATGAAATCTAAATTTGAAATCTCAATTATTATAAATTTATAAAAATTTTCACTAACCATCATTTTTTTAACTATGGTGGCATCATTGATTGAAAAGCAAGGCAAATGAGTGTCAGTGTGAGAGAGTTTCAATTGCTAAAAACATATTGTGCTTGTGTATGTTTGTTCCATTGCCTGCCCGCATTGTACCCGTGTTCAAATAAACAATTGAATACAATCAAATCCCTCCCTGTCTTTTTGAATCAAACAAATCATGACAATACTTGTAATAAAAAAAATTTAACAACAAAAAAAGACGGAGTACAGCTGGCAGGTATTTTATTCAATTTTAATAGAAAAAAAAGACAGGGAATACGGCTGGCTAGTATTTTATTCAATTTTGATAATCGAATTCCGCCCGCCCATCCATTTGATCACCCACAGGCTTGGGACCACCCAAAACTCAAGGAGTGCCTAGATCTAGATTCTAGATTCTCTCTCAGATAGTTTAAATCTAGAATTCCAATTGACGAGATATTATCAACTAGGGTTACAGAATGTAAAAACTTTCAGTTCCTACACATACCATCTATTACAATGAATACCACTACCAGTAGTTTAAGCCTAGATCTAGAAATCTAGATCTAACTCTAGATCAAGATCTCTATCTAGACTAGAGTTTACAACTTAGATAGCTCTATCTATTATGCCTACATTACAGCTCATATAGATCTACCTAAGATTTCACTTTGCTGCAAAGAAATTGGAGCCCCACATCTAGGGTGTGTGCTAACAGTCATTTTCGTTCGAGTAAGGTTAGTTCAACCAAGTTTAAAGTGTTTTCACGCCGGTAGGTTAGGTTTCTAGTTCTAGATCTAGATGTCCTTAGTAACCGTAAATAGTTTTTTTCTCATTTTTATCCCTTTTTCACTTACCAGATGATCGTGCTCATCACATAGAACAACATGGGTAAATAGTATTGCAAATAGTAAAATAAACGTTTTTCTCGCCATTCTACAATCACTCATCACTGGATGGCTACAAATAACAGTGGATTGGGTAGATTGTTGTCACTCTCAAATTTGTTTGTATCTCATAGCCTCCATTAGCCACGTAGAACGCCCACTAGGTGGCATTCTGGAGTTCAATGGGAACAATCGAAATTTTGTTTATCCATGAACTGTCGGAAATGTTACTTCCCTTTTTTAGACGCTCGGTGTCGTTTTCCAGATCTTAAAAAAAAAAAAAAAATGAAGACATTACTATTGTTCGAAGCAGAAGACTTAAAAGAATAAGCTTGCAGAGAAATGACAAAAAAATCATAATAACTATTTAGATCATTGAAAATTGAATACAAAGATATGATGGCATGAAATGATTAATTGAAAAATAGAAAAAATATGTTCAAAATATTTTGTCAAATTTATTCCTGACATGAGACAAATAAATTGGAATTGAGATGGTTTAGTCCATCGAGTGTCTGTTTAAAAATGTAATACAGGTTTAGTTTATAGACCAAGTTTATGATTATTTCATTGTGTGTGTGTGTGTGTGTGTGTGTGTGATTGTGGTGCTGGTGGTGGTGGTAGTGGTGATGGTGTTGAAGGTGATGGTAGATGGACTGAGCTGCCAACATGAATATGAATTAAATTTAATTCTAAACATGTAGGCCTATATCCTTTAAGGGGTAGTGGGACAAAATGCGCAGTTGTTAAAGGATCGACTGCATAAACGAGATTTGAAGTGATTTGTTCAGCCTTGAAAGACAAAGCTTTAGTGGCCTTTTGTATAAGTAAGATATTATATTATTATTATATTAAATTATATATATATATTATATTGATATTTATAGTGGTTGACAAAACATATCTCTTAACGACCCCCTCCCCCCACCCAAAAACACGGCAACAACAAAAACAACAAGAGCAAGACAACAACAACAACAACAACAACAACAACAAAAAGTATCGTCAACACAAAAAAAAAATAAAAACAACAACAACAACAACAACAACAACAACAACAACAACAACAACAACAACAACAACAACAACAACAACAGTAGCAGCACTCAACAACAACAACAACAACAACAACAACAACAACAACAACAACAACAACAAAGGCAACAACGACAACGACAACAGCAACAAACAAACAAATAGAAAAATGTAGCACACACAAAACAAACAAAAAAAAACAAAGCAAAATAACAACAACAATTCGCTTTCATACAAAGCAAAATAACAACAACAATTCGCTTTCAACATGAAGAGCAGTTATTAGTCAATTCCATGATTGGCTAATCGCCCATATGATTTCTTTCTTTTATGGTATATCCATAGAATGTGTATTATTTACCATCACTTAAGCTTTTGGGCTAATGAGAATCTTATTTGCCCCGACTACTTTGTAATTCAGATATACGAGTATATTAATCGCCCATCACTTCGCATGGCGCGTGTATGATTTGATTGGTTTATTTATTGGCTTTTCTATACAGTTTGTGTTATGTAAGTGCATGAACCATCAATTGGAAACACTTTTGATCTATTCAATACCTTGTTCGCTTTAGTAGTTTTCCTCGAGTATTTTGTAACTTTTGACACGTTAAGGGCTCGGGTCACATCTGAGGGGGAGGGGGGGGGGCGCTGGCGCAAGTGGTAGAGCATTGGTCTCCAGATCGGGATATCCATGGTTCGAATCTCATAATGAGCCAACAATTATGTGTCCGTCTTCATCCCCTACTGGTTAGGTCGGTGTTAGTATAATGTGAGTGACATAGACAGGAGTCCATGTCTCCCTGCCCTGTCTTGTGTGTGGCAGCACATATATTTTTTTCAGACTTCGCTCACTCAACTCAACTCAATTTGGGCCACACTCAGGCCATGACTCCCAGTTCCTTAACATCTCCCCCTTCTTCTCCTTTTCTTTTCTTTTTTTTTGGAAAAGGGGGGGGGGTAGGGGACGCCTCTCGGGATCTAAACTCACAATCTTATCTTGTGGTTGGAATGTTAGTCCAAGGACTCACACATTTGGCAACTGAGCCCATAAATATTGTGAGGCTGAGAGCATTTTAATACTAATGTAATCTATTATCATTTCGCACGCTCCATATCCACCTGGAACTAGATCTATTCTCGGCTATCTCAACCAGCAGCTTTTCAACTCTTGTTCTTTTTTTGGCATGCTTATGTTGAGAGCTTATTCTGAGGCTGGGAGCATTTTAATACTAATGTAATAATATATTATAGGCCTAATTTCGCACGCTCCATATCCGCCTGGAACTAAATATATTCTCGGCTATCTCAACCATCATAGCCGTTACCGTGCTGACGTTTTTTAAATTTTGTTCTTTTGTTGACATGTTTATGTTGAGGGCTTATTCAGAAGGTCGGGTGTTGATGATTCTATGAATCTTCTGGCACCAACCCCAATGGGCATCACCGCAACTTTGCAGCTGGCATCTCGCAGCTCTTTGGTCAGATATAGGAGTGGGCTTCTTCCATTCTGCTTTCGACAACAGTTGTTAGTTCACCATGACCGCACATTGCGTGGAAGCTATGTTAATTCCCAGTCCAGGTCCTAATCTTGTTTCTTTAACTACAATGGGATCGCTGTCCAATTTGGGAAGGTCTGCTAATACGCCCCAGTCGCCACACATATCTAGTACAGTAGTACTAGTAGGCATTTACATTGGTTTTTAATTTTATCTTGATGGATCTTCTGTGCCCTGACTTAGCGTCGCCCTCTGTTTTAAATATCAAGACACTTGTTTTAGGAAAAGTGGTTTCCCCTTAGATGTGTTTATGACTGTGGTAAGTTCTTGAGGGACTCTTCTATGCCTCCATGTATATCGGCCATAATTATTTCATGGCGATTTTGCAAGAGCTTAAGAAATAGTCTTTCTGCCATGGCATGGCGGATAAATGAGGCCTTCTTTCTTTCCCCACCGTATCATATTTGCGTTGGAGGTCAGGAGATTGTATACTGCTCTAATGAGGAAGCTGACCAGAAGTGGCGCCATGTGCCAGATGTCATTTCACGTGGGTTTTTTTTTTTTTTTACAGAGGGACAGTACATGTATACCAATAAGTCCATTGTTCATTTTGAGGTTCTTGTTGAACTGATTTCTGGAATCTTCATCCAGTCGATTTTCGTTGTTGCCAATGCCTCGTTTTTCTTTTTCTGCTTTTGATCAAGACTGTCGTTGATGACTTCTAGACATCTGAGATCAGTTGAGTTTGCCAAACTTCGTCTTTAATCTAAGGCATTCTTTGGCTTAATCCACGGCATCGACAGCTTTCCAAAAAACAAAAACAAAAAAATAATAACGGAATAATACATGGTAAAATTATAAAGCTTATGAATGCAGAGATAATGATAACGATGGTGATGATATTTGGTTTGCTGGTTTCTTAACGTCCATAGTCGACAAGTCTACATCGCGGAGGGCCCCAAGACTAAAGTCTGACAGTTTTACGCACTGCTACACAGACAGAGAGCAGTTCCAACAGCAGTTCTGCATCAACCAGTCACACCGTTGGGACATCGATCCAACAAGTAGGGGATGGCAAATATTTTGATATGATCGTGGGACAGAACACATGCCTTCTGG
The DNA here is from genome assembly GCA_003991915.1 of Elysia chlorotica. Lineage (NCBI taxonomy): Eukaryota > Metazoa > Mollusca > Gastropoda > Plakobranchidae > Elysia > Elysia chlorotica. The sequence goes on along the minus strand of RQTK01000274.1, from coordinate 110,698 downwards.
TTTGAAGCTCCGTACTCTACCATCCATCATCTAGATCATAATGGTGATGCTGGTGGTTATGAATATGATGATGGTGGTGATGCTGCTGGTGTTGATTGTCGTGATAATGATGGTGATCGTGGAATTCTGTCGTGGTGCTGATACAATACTGATGATAGTGGTGATGAATGTGGTAATGATAGTGGTACAACAGAACATGTGGTGACGATTGTGATAATGGTGGTGTTAGTGTTGATAATGGTAGTGCTGATGGTACGTGAATTAATGTTAATGGTGGTGCTACTCGAGTCCTACTTGGCAAAAAATTAATAAACCTGTTCAGAATTTGCAATACATGTTAACCTTTTAAGTAGTAATTAAATAAGACCTCATTTTTTGTTATCTAGTCATCCCATAACAATATTGTGGAAAAAAAAGAAAACTGTTTTATCATTGTGATACATTGATAGCAACTTCTCTATCTGAGCAGCCACACGTAGAAGCAAAATATATACATGTAATGTATAGGTTTTCACTACAAGACAATTTATGACAGATTGAGAAATATTTCAGAGAGTATCGCCGTCTAATATTTTTCTTTTCTTGAAATATCTCTCTAAATGCTAGATTTCAGATCAAGAATCTATATGTTATGTTGGCATAACGTCTTTGTTTATTATGTAAAACAAAACAAAAAGAGCTCAATTATTGTCATGGACATATATTGTTGATGAATGATAGTAGGGCTGGGCAATCGGAACATATCGATGTACCATTATCTGGATCGGATAGGGGTCCCATGTACCGGTTCCAGTGTGTAATACTATTACTAGTAATAGGGTTACATAGATCTAGATGGCCTAACGATTTGTATTGAGAGGTGAAGGTTAAAAAACAATCAAATTGGTGGTCACAGACATCCCAGCAGGCAGCAGTTACAGCCTTGACTAGCCTAGGAGAATACTGTCATCGAAACAGATACCGATACCGGTCCATATATTTCAATCTAGGCACAGTAGCCTAAACTCGTACAGGAAGTCAGGAAACTGAACAACCGTGGTGTGCCAGGCATCAGAACAGGTACCAGTCCAATGCTCAGCCTTGGCAAAGAGTTGTAAGGCTATTGTACCAGGAACCGGTCCAAGGCCTTGTCCCGATGGATAGGTTTCGCTGGAGTAAGTTCTTGGTGTACTCATACTCGGTTACCAATTTCTGCCCTGCACTAAATGATAATCTTATCTTTTTCAATACTTAGATAATATTCTTGCACAAAGCTCACTCGGCCAAATGAAACTTTGCACCTAAATAATACAAGTAATCACCTCCATAACATCATGGCAAAAACTAAGAATTTACCACAAAAATACATAGAAAAAAGTGTGATTCATTCAGAGAAAATCTTTTATTAAATTTATTATCATTAAGCTCCATTCCCAGATATGTTAGAAATGTAGTAATTAGTAATTAATCTCTGGTTGACCCTCAAGCATATTGCTAGGATATTACAAAGGTGAATTTTTAGGAGCTCCTTGAGTGCACCATTTTTTTGAGGGATAAAAATATTGAACTGTCTGTTAAAAAGTGGTACATGTACTTAAAAGTTTAAAAACACAAATAGAACTGTAGACAACTAATCAAAGATTATTTTACATTATGTACATTAACAAGAAAAAGGAAAGACAAGAAGAAAAATCATGTTCAAACAAATTTGTTTAATCAAACTGTTTAATTTAAATAATGTTCACAATAATGAGTCCCGTTACTAGTTTTTAATAACTTTAATTACCAAACAGATTGAAACCACAGAATTTAATTTGTACAAAAACATATGCATACTTTAAAATTATAAATAGTTTGTAGACTAGGAAAAAAAAAAAAGAGAAGGAAGGGGTGAAATAAAGGGGCAGAAAAAAATCTTAAAACCACCAACAAAAATCTAAATTACTGAGCTTTTTTTGTGTGCTTTTAACCTAACAATAAAAGGGCTTGTTTAACACAATCCTTATCTTATTTTAACTAAACTATAGCTGCATAAGCAAATTATCACTTGCTTGGTGTCCATTCATTCACACGTTACCAATCAATGTTCATTCAACCATTCCACTTTCAAACTGAACCAGTCTCTCCATCCTCTCTAGTCTCACTCTCTTAATCTCACTCATTTACTTGTAATATATTTAGGTACTCTCATAATTCCAGCCTGGTCAAATTCATACATCTGATTCCAAAACCAACAACCCCAACTATATTGCATCATTCACTCAACCAGTGCGATGTATATTTTATGAATGTTACATGACAACAGGTGCAGTAATGTTGTATATGAGTGTTGCTCCAACCCACTACTTTAGAAGTGACCACTTGATCTGATCTTTAGCCGATTGTAATACCTGAAAAGAAAAAAGAAACCAACATTAAGATTTAATATTAAAAAAATAAGCCTTTCAACTGATTAAGAAGTACACGCATATTCGACAAATGTTTAAGAAGACAATGTTATGCCGCAGATTTTTTTTTTTTAAAGCAAGTTTCTTAGAATTGCCAATTTCAGACCGGCACAGAGGATAAAAAAAATTATATGATCAAATGTCAGATAAAGTTCAAACAAAAGACATGCAGTTAAAGGGGAAGGTTTCTTTCTTGGAATTAATTGGCGATCAGCACAAAGAAATAATAAACAATAGATATTTGTACAAAGCTTATCTTGACTGACATAAATACAGTAAAAAAATTATATTTTTTAATAAAGTTTACATGGGAATGAAAAAAAAAACCCAGATGGAAATTTGCAATTCATCTAATGGGGGCATAAAAATATTATCTCAACCAAAGCAGGAAAGGGCATCGTTTGGCGGCGTTTGACTTTGCTCTTTTCTTGCATTACTATGAGGGATGCAAAAGAAAAATGTGGACGGCTGCCTTGAAGAATAGGTATTTGTGTGACAGATTTGAAGAAAGGGTTGACAAAATTCATTGTGTTTTATACAGAACTCTTTTATACAGATTAAATATGTCCAGTAAAAGTCAGTCTGTATAACAGGGCACCTTCACTGAAATCCAGACTTGCTTCTCCCAAGGAAAAAAACAACAACACTACTACTAGGAATAGGAAGGAAATATGATAAAGAAAAATCCCAATCTGGCAATAAATACATATCTCTGCTCCTTTAGTAAAGATTAGGAAAGAAAATTGTTAAGTATTCTTCTCTCAAATCTTATGGAAAAAAAAAGAAGTTAAATCAGATTGAAGATTTAGAATAGCATATTATTTCATGTCTTCTATACCAAAAGCATGTCCTATGCTTTTTTGTGTCGTAATGAAAAGGTAGGAAGGTTTATATATAGTTAAGATCATGATTTCTTCCACGCTAGCAAATCAATGGTTACAAGAAACTGCCTTGAGACAAAAAGGTTCTACATGTATTCAACTTGACAGGTGATATCCTCACACACTTTATCTTATATTAACCTTTTGACAGAAAATTGTACCAGTTTTTAAAAGATGTGTAAAAAAACAACTAATAAGTAACCTCATGGCTAAATTATAATAAGATAAACAATATCATATTTTTAGAACCATAATAATAATAGTCCATTGAACTGAGAAACTACAACTGATATGTAAAAAAAATGTAATTTTGAAATGATCATAGGTATGATATACTAATTAAGAACTAAGTTGCATTTTTTCAGAATTCGTGTGAGCTTATTCAACTTATAATATTGCCTTTCATTTAGTCAAGTTTTTGTTTACTTGCTAACTATTTTAAAAAGTTTTTTTTGGCCAGTAGAACTTAACTGAAAGAAAGAAATGACAATATCTTTTTAAAAATAGATATAGATGTCAAATGAAAAAAGGAAACATTAAGTTTGGTTTCAAAAGAATGTCATGTTTGTTTTGTGCACCTTCAATTTGATCATTCAAATTATAAAAAAAATAATGTTCTGAAAGCATTGAAAAAGAAAACAAGGTTAAAAAATGATTAGCAACTACAGAGGAAGCTTTATAAACTTTCCCACAGGCTACCTGATCAATGAGTTCACTCACCTGCAGCTTTTGAGTAAGCTTCTTTGATATAGATAACAAATGCTGGTGTCAGTAAACAGAACTAGTATATGTGGTTCACACATTAAAACCTTATAAGTGATTAAGTTTAAGGGGGAAATCAATTTATATCCTGGTTTAGAATTTTTGTTCAATAATAGTTCTTAAGCTAGCTGATGACAGTGAGAAATATTTCAGAGAGAAAATGGATAATAAAGAAAGATATTTTATGTACATTTACAGCTGACAATAACACTGAAAACACAAGATAGATAGTGTTATAATTAATTTTGAATCCTGCTAAAGTCAACCATTATTATTTTGTCCTTAAAAAAAAAAAGGTATTTGAAAAAAATTCTTCAGCTTCAGCAATCCTTTCACAGAGCACAACTACACTAGGCCTTGATCTAAGAATGTTATTTTTCTCAATATCAGCTTAGAATACTGTCAAAGCATCTAGTCTGCCCTAAATACCCATGTTCATTGGAAGTTTTAAACCTTATAACGATGATGACCGAAACAAAATCTGCTTACCTTTTGTATATAATGACTCATATACTTACTAGCATTAAGACATAGAGCCCAAGATTAAAAAGGAACCATCACAGAAATATTTAAAAATTTATGTCAAAACGTAAGTAGTTCATATCTTTCTCTTGCTAGATAGCATTCCTTTTTTTGCTAGCTAGGTAAATTCAATCTGGCAAATAAGTATTAACCTCATAGTTGCTTGACTTGATCCACTTAAAGTATAGTCACAATTCTCATTTTATCAAAAAGCCAAAAGGGATCCCTAACAAAAAAGGACATAAATGTACTAGTGATATATAATGGTGCTTGTATCTGGTGATGTGAGTTGAAAATGTAGATGCTTTTTTTTTTTTTTGCATCATCACCCTAATCCCATATAAATACATGTATAACACAACATTTCAATTGTCTACAAACAAAGAGTGGAGTCATGGAATACATTAAGCGTTTTTTCTTTAATTCCAACCTAAAAAACTTGCACATTCTATCTAAGGATAAGAAAAGCCTGTAAAAAAGAATAATACAGAGCATAAAAAAGACAACTGAACCAAATGGTCTGCACCAAACATGCAGCTTTCACCACACCCATAAAATAAAGCACAAATTTCCCAGGATAGTCATCAGATATTTGAAAGACTCAAATTCAAATTTAGAACAGCTAAACTTGCCTGTCATTGTCAATAATTGAAATGTATAAAATTATTTGAATTCCGTTCTTTTTTTAAATTATTCTTGGCTTGTATTATTTTTCTTTTTAACACAAGCTGAGCCTATTGTGATGGTCTTGATTTATAAATAGTTTCTCCACAAATCTTTTTTGAAATAGCCCTCCATATTGTTTTGTATGTACTTAAAAAAATCATCAAAAGCATAGCATGGTCATTAACTTGGTTTTTAGACATCAACAAAATTTGTTTAAAAAAAAAAAAAGGAAAAAAACAAGTCCCAATCCTGATGCTCAGATCCCACAGACATGAAAGTGTAATGTCTTTATCCCCCCACAAGAAAAGCTGCCATACATTACCCTGTCGGTTGCAGCAGACACTTGCTGACCGTATTTGGAAGTTATCTTTACATGAAGATGATGCATAACAGAAATATTGTTATTTTATGTTATTATGTGTGTCAAATTTGAAACGTTTTCAGTTTGTTCAGTATTCACAAAAAGAGTTTATTTTTATTAAAAGACTGCAAAGTTTTAAAAGCTTTATATACTAAAAACATTTTTACCTAAATACTTTCATCTACACAGGAAAAAAAAAAAAGACCCAACAAAAAATAAGGGCAAATACCGTCTGATTATAAATAGATATATGTATATATATTAGATACCAATAAATTATCTAGATTTAAAAAAAAAATGAAACCTTTCAAAAATAATTCGGCAGAGAGCATCCATCTATTCAAAAAAGTGGTTGATGATCTTTTCGATTTGAATTTTTAAAAGCTTTTAATCTTGTTTCAACATTACTCTTAAATTTCGTTCCCCAAAAGAAAAAAATATGTGCAAAAAAAAAAAAAAAAAAGAAAGAGGATATTATAGTTTTAAATGAATGAGTCTAGATTAATCTGCTATTTTGGGGAAAGAAATAAGTATATATGAATTCTTATAATAGTAACGTACATTTTTTAAATTTTGGAGCTTTTTAAAAAATGGTGACGGCCGCATTCAGAAAATGTTTACATGTTGCAAGATCTTCCCCCAAAACAACAGAATAAATATTTTTATTTTCTATCATTTTAACATATTGAAACTGTGCATATGAAATAAATCAAACTCTATAAATTTTTAATCCACAAAACTATTTGCGAAAAAAAGGTGTTCCAATGAAGAATGATGGAAGTTAGACAAACATTTAAACTATGTTTATTGAAAGGTTTGACTACACCAAACCTTCAATATCAGATATACAGTGATGTAATCATATAAATTAAGTTTATCATTAAAAATAAATTGCACATAAAGCATATTTAAAAAAAAAACACTTTGAAAGAAAAATGTCAAATTCTACAAAACTTTTACTTTACAAGATAGGATTTCCTTTTATGAGCTCTTCTTGATCATTCACTTCATTACCACCATAAACAAACAAAAAACAAGAAAACATTTGTATAAACCCACACCCACGGAAAAAAGATTCTCACAACAAAACAAAAAACAAAAAAATTTCAAAGATATTCTTCACAATCCACAACTCCTTCCATTACAAACACACACACTCTCTTCTCTGTTAATAATTGGAGGGTAAATTACCATGTGGTAGTTGTTACAGTGTTTTCATGAAAAACCTTTTCTCCTATACCTAGAATTAAAATGACAACTTGGTTAAATTTAACACATTCAGTTGTGAGTTTTAGTTTTTTTTAGATACAGGCACATATCCAAATGCATTTGATCCTGTTTCATTGCCCAAGCAGTATTTTCAAAAAATTCAGGAAGAAAAAAGTTACTCAGCCAAACACGGTATTTGTTTCCAATATTTGAAGCTAAAAGTAGCACAGTAAAAACAAAACTAAAAAAAAAAAAATATTTACGTTGTGTATTCTATTTTTTTTTTTTAACAGGTTATCTGTTTTGTCCATGACTTTCTTTATCCTTTATTTTAAGCATTTATTTGAATAAAGACAAAAGCATTTACTGATTGCCAGAAAGAAAATCAGGATCATTTAAATGTGGAACAAAATTATATCACTATTCTGTACTCCATGACCCACTCTTGGTTAATGAAAAAAAAAAAAAAACAACCATTAAAACCAGCAAAAACCAAAGGAACAAAGAATGAACGGATGGAATGAAGCGTCACATTGTAAATACATATTAGGCCTAATACATTTCTTATATATGGAATAAACTTTAAATTTTTTTCCACTTACTTGCGCCATTGTCTGCTCTCCCAAAGGAATGTCATCATTTCGAATGGCAACTTTCTGTACTATTGAATTGCTGTCAGCTTCTAAAATGACGCTGAAGAGGACAAAAAAAAAAAAAAGGTTACACGCAATAAATTAAAACATTAGGTTCATGTCTCTTTGTGAAATAAGATCTATCAGTCTTCTTGACACTCAGAAGACCAATAATGGGGAATCAAAAGTTTCTTAATGATGACAATACCTCAATCTTGAAGTTTTGTAGCTTCCTAATATTTTTATATGGTGTGTTGAATTTTGCATATATTTATGAAATATAAGACCAAACTTTTGATTGAAACCAATAAATTACTCATTTTGATGTTTTCTTTTAAATTAACTATCGTGCATAAAAATCATAAACAGAACAAAATTTTGTCCTTCTGTCCGCCATCTTGAATTTCTAAGAGAAGCCTTGTTTTGGACTAGATGCGATATTTTGCCTAAAAAACTTCATAAATGCCCAATTTTTTTATTATTTGTAATGCAAATGAAACAGATGATGTGTCTTATAATTCTTTTTAGCAACAGACTAGTTATTCTAAAAAAAAATGCAGTTTCATTGTTTGAATTAACAGTTATGTCCTGTTATATCAATTTTTTTTAAATATATAAAATGTTTTTTTTTTTTGGTTCACATCCTTTGTTTTTAGCTTTAGAACTCACTGTAACTCTACCGGAGGATAAAATGTATTAGGTCCAGGGATAATTGTGAAGGTTAGTGGTGCTTACTTTAGTGCTTGTCAGCGAACTCTATTCTATATTATTTGCATATTTGTAGTTGGCTACAAAATCACAACATCAATATATTGGAGAGCACACTTATCGAGCTTTCAAATAAAACGACATCTTTTGAGCTCACATTTTGTTTATTGCATATGGTTACATGTTTCTATAAGCGCTGGATGCTTCGTATTTTACAAGAAATGAAATAACGAGATCTATGTGCTGGACCTAACTTTCAATCTATGGGATTTCAAGCCTATATCTCTAAATCTCTGGAACTGATGCTCTACCCTACTCTGCTAACCTACCCACCTGGCAAGGGTAGGGTGAAGTGGTGGTAGGCTACAGACTATTTGTGCTTGTCTCACTAGTAATAAAAATTAGAACTAGACTTGTTCTATGAAGCAAATTTGGTTCTATTAGAACTCTACATATCGACTGAATGTGTCTGTCAGAGATTTTACTCCATAGGCTTTCAGGAACAGACTGTCTATACAACTCAAATTCTATTAATTATAAAGCTGGACTTTTATCTTGTGAGAATCAAATTGACAATAAATTTTTTGTGTCAGGAGAATTTTATCTGAATCTCGATGGAACCTCACAGAGTACCAGGGAGGTTTGGGTCCCATGCACTGCAATTAAGCTCGATTGAGTTCACCTGCAAGATGTCCTGAGGTTAACAATGTGTACCAAACCAATTACTCAGTTTTTAGTCTAAAAAATGATCGGAGACGCTAAATGAGTAAATCTAGCAGACGTCTGACAACAATCGGAGGTACTAAATACATTGCATAGCTCACATGTGGATGGTCTAAAAGATGGCTGGTGTATCATAATGTTACATCACCAACCACAATCAAAATTAATATTAAAACTGTTTCTTGCTTATTTTCATAAAAAATCTCAACCTGTGAGTTGTTCTTTTTTGCTCGGAAAATGATTTTGTATTTCCTTTCCTTTGTCTCTTGTTTTAGCAAAAGAAGTAAGATCACAGAGATTTTTCAATTTTTAAGAAAATTTTAAGTAAATGAAGTGTAGTTGAAATTTGGCCACTGTGTTTTTAATGATAAATAATATTGTGGTTATTCCTTTGTAATAAAATACTTCATATAACAACATAAAGAGGATAACAACGCAAACTTCTAAATTACTCTCTAAAACCTTTGGCCCGTCTGAGAGTTAAACCTAGATCAACGTATGAGGCGAGTCAGTCTCACCACTTTAAACTATCTAAAAATTTCCCCTTGTTTAGTAACGCGGAGATTCATAATCTAAAAGTATTCTAAAATTCAAAACCGGAACTTATGGGATGTAAATTTATAGGAGTTTTTGCTAACTTGTCAACCGTAACATATTAACCTTCTTCAAATATTAACTTTTTATCCATTCAACGGAGAAATTTCTTGCATTTTATAAAAAAAAAGTACACATTTTTGGGTTAGGGCATAAAAAAGGAAAAAAACCCCACAAAAAGCAAGATTGGTACCTCTTGTATCAATAACTCACCCTCCATCACATAATTCGTCAGCAGCCAGGAACACAGCATCTAGATTGTCGAGCAAGGCTCTCTTCTCTACGTTTTTCCGTAAAATTTGACTAATTGAGTCGTAGAAAGCATTCAAAACACTGGACAAGATGAGCTGTTGAATAAAATAAAATAAAATAAAAAAAGAGACTTAATTTTTCCAGGGGCAAAAATTGGCTTGCATGAAGCCAGTATTTTAAGAGAAAATAGTGTACAAGGATTTTATTTGCGCCTGAGGGTATTCCTCCTGTAGTATAACGCAAAAATTGTTGTTTTCTAACGAATTCACTGGGTATCAGACCATTCAAAAATGTACATACGCCCTCGAAGCTTAAACTATTATTGTTGTTTTCACTCAATCTCAATAAAACTATACACTTCTTATACTTCTTCAACTATTATAAAAAAATTTATGAATCTCATCGGGTAGGGGATATGCATTACTAAGTTAAAAAATTGAAACATAAAAAGAAAACGTGAAAATTCATAATCACCTCATTTTCCATTGATGAACCAACCACATAAAAGAAAAGGTCCACATTGCTCTTATATACACAGGTGAGTCCTTCAAACATGATGATTTCAGCTGTCGAATGATGAAACATGTTCAAAGTAAAAAACAAGAGGGTAAAAATTACAGTCTTAGTGGACCAATAATTATAAGTAAAGCTGTACATTCAAATGACATACCTGTGATTAAAACACACTAATAAAACCAAAAATGCTATATATATAATGATAAAACTTTAAGTAATATTAAAAAAAAAATTTGCTTTGAACTTCCAGATTCAAATACTCTCACAACCTAGTTGCTCAAAGAAAACTGTGTTAACAATGGGGAAAAATTTGAAAGAAGCTACTAAACATTCAAAACAGCAATATAAGAAAATCACTGGAAATGATAGCTGAGGACATAAAGACTTGGTCATAACATCTCATATTAGTGTAAAAATAGCCCTACTTGATCACCCTATGAAAATATTAATAATTCAGAGCATTAAAATATTTTGATAAGTACATCAGCATATTTTTTTTAAACCTCAGATGTAAATAAGATTTAACTGTATGTGCTTGCTAAAACATACCATTGGCTCTGTGGGTTTTGTTGAATAAGTTCTTTTCAAAAGCTTTTTGTTCCTTTGTATTTGGAAAAGTGTCATCATAATACTGTGGAAAAGACAGAATACTCTAAAAGTTAATTCATGAATTAAAAAAACTCAAATTTATGCAATCTTGACTACTATAGTAAGTATAGAATATGTAGTTGTTCTGATTAAGGAGGCCCTTATGAATAATCAGTTTCTCTTGACTTCGTACATCTTCAGAGATCTCAAATTATGGGCAGCAATCTCTACATGACTTAGTATGAATGATTATGAATCCAAAATAAGAACAGGTTTGGTGAGACATAACAAATAAAGGAGACTATAGATGAAAACAGATTTATTAACTATTTGAAAGCCCTAGGATATTCCCTAAAATTTACCTTATAGAAATCTTAAGAGCCATGTAATGCCTTAAGACCACAAGATTATAACACTTACAATCACAGTTCATAGAAATCATAGATTTTCTAATTATATATAATTAAGATGCCATTAAAAAAAAAAAAAAAGAGTAGATTCAAATTTGGCCAACCTTTGCAAGGAGTCGATTGCCGTCATTGTCCAAAATAGCAATAGCTTTAATGGCATAGAGAGAAGGTTCCTGAGGTGAAAAAAAGGGAGGGGGTGAGAGAGGAGGTAGGCTAATGATAGTCACAAATATAACCATACAAAGCAAACTCTATCCATGGACAAAAAATGATAAAAACCTAAATTTACATTTTGAGGTAAAAGTGGTTGAATGACACGCACTTCTAATAACTTAACGTTTCAACTATCCTAGATCGAGATCCAGGCCCATAGATATTAAGTGAAATGATTGTGGTACAAAGTTTTCATGGCCATTATTTTAACAGAAACACAATAGCAAAGATCTATCTAATGCATAGCAAAATTTGGACAAAAACACTAGATCTCCATGTAGCGGGTATAGACTCAGCCATCTAGATCATACATCTTGTTCCATAGTCACAACTTTGCTTTAAACTTGCGGTAGCTTACGAATAAGATTAAGAAGGTTTAAAGAGGAGTCGTTATCTACCGTAACATACTATCGACCTATAGATCTGGTTACCGACTAGCCTATATATTTAATTTAGCCAATAATAGAACGTTTATTGCGAAGGTTCTAAATTGGCATTTAACTCACAAAGCTAGATCTAGATTCTAGATCTAGACTAGATTTTAGATCTTATTCTTAAGCAAATTAGATTCATGAAATTGAATACAATCTTTTCCATTACCTTCCTTATACACGTGTATGTTAATGCCAATGTATCTTTTCTGTCTGAAAAATCTAAAATAATTTGAAAAAGGACATATGTAAAGTAGATTTAACGTAATAAACCGGCGTATAGGAAACTTACCAGTAAGCCACCGTCCATGTTGGTTGTTTTGACGTGTAGTATAGAAACAGTTCCGGGGTAAATTACAGCTCCACACATATCTACGTCGATTTTGATCAAGATAAAATTTAAATGAAAAAAGATAACCTCTATAACAAAACCCCAAAATACTGTGATTTTTATATGGTAACTATCATCTTTATAATAATTTATTTAAAAAAATAATCGGGAATCAAAGATTTTAATGGTCTCCGCTTAAGAGTCCGCCCATTGAGAGACAAGAAAAGCGGGTTCTTAGAAGGTGCGGGTTAGAAAATGAGCCTAGGAGTTGGCTAACAAGTGGTCAGTTCTCAAAGATTAGTTATTTGTTGTGGATTTTTGCCTTCATAGATTGCCTGGGTAGTTTGAATGTTATTTTATTTCAATTTTATTATTTAAGTAAAATGTATGTGGCGTTTTGATTCTCTATTTCATTGAAATATTGAGATAAAGGCACATCAGTCATCAGAGTTCGTTGATATAAACAGACAAGTAATCTTGAAGAACAGAAAACGATCGCAGAGAGGGATAATTATTTGGCCAGTCAAATTCTACTGACACCGGACAAACCAGTAGATATTACATCCCCACCATTACCCCCAACACCACCCAGAGAGAGAGAGAGAGAGAGAGAGAGAGAGAGAGAGAGAGAGAGAGAGAGAGAGAGAGAGAGAGAGAGAGAGAGAGAGAGAGATTTGCCTGCTGGTTGGATCGGTGTCAGCCCTGATGTTCCGCTCTGAAGTCCCGCCCGCTACATAGCGTTGTTGCTGAAGTTGCTGGAGTTTGTGAACCTCTACTTTCCTCCTTCAAAACCTTGGGGGATGATCCGAACAACGAGGCTTTCAGTGACCAAATAAAATATATTTTTTTTTTATAATGAAGGAGATTAGAGAACTACAAACGTGATAAATGGCTTATGAGAACTGTGTTCCAACACTACGAAATGATTTTTGAAGCTCTGGACAGATGCCTAGAGATGGCTTTGATAACTATGTAGGCCCTACCGAATCTGAAGGATCACTTTGAGAGTTGTGCTCCAAATCCAACGCATCCTTTTTGAAGCTGTGTGCTCAAACTGAAAGGCAGCTTTATACATTTGAGACACTCCCAAATGGTACGACCGTGACTGTAGGCCTATACTTGGGATGGCGTTATGAAACACACGTAGGGCCTATATGGTACAAATTAATGAGGGGTGGTTTTGAACGGTCGGTATCACCCCCGAAGAATTGTTCTCTTGTGCAATGAGCCATCAGAGTAATCTGTGAATGAACCTCTTTTTTCTTTATTTGGTATGGGTGCTCTTTTTTCTTTATCATCTGAGCTCTGCCACGGTCTTGAACACAGGAGGTGGTAACTCGCAATAGTATTATTTTTAATCAGCGAAATTTTTATCAAGGGAAATAAAAATAAAGGCCCCATTTGGAGAGCAGATTAAGAATCAGTGATTCTAAGCGAAATCTGTTTTTGAACTGAAGGGACTAAAAAAAACCTCTGCGCCAGGCTTAATCTTGGGCTCAAATATTTTTGATTTAAAAACAAAAGGAATAAATATGGGTAATTGATGCAAGGACCTGGTCCGAGAAGTTGCAATGTTGAATAAATATAGAGCACTTTCAGATTAAGCAAAAAGTATTGGAAAGTTGAAAAAAAAACACACACTAATGAATAATCGAATTGTAGTACAATGTAGTTTGAAAGTGGATTACTACTTAAATTTATCTAATCCATAAAAATTCCAAATTAATATGAAAATAAACCATAGTTTTTGCACTAAGCTTGATTTTACTTTTTTATCTTTCTTTCTTTTTCTTTTTTTTTAAACGAAACAGATGATTTTGCTATTAGATTTTACTCAGACAAAATATCTGCATTATAAATTTTTGTGTTTACTATTTTATGCTCAACATAAAAAAGAACAAAGAGGCGACAATGACGACGACGACGACGACAAAGTACACAGAAATTATCAGCACACACACACACACACACAAACAATGAAAGAAAAACGAACTCAGAGGACGTAGTTTCCTTATTGAATAAAGTTTCATTGAAACTAAGATATACAGTTCCATACATATACATATAAGACTATATATATCTTTTCACTTTTGCTCCAGAGACTTAGTACATCTTGTTAACAATCTGAAAACTGCTGAGATACATATTGCAAAACACAATAATTACATTGAAATACAAAAAGTAACATGAACGAAAGAAAAAAAAAGCTATTGCTAAAAATGCATCAACAATTTTTTTGTAATCATAATATTCTTGTTTGAAACAGATTTAATTATGTAAGGAGCTGTTGCTGAAAAAAAAACAACATATTTTTCATTCACTTTTAAGTAAAAGTACAAAATATTTACCCCTGAAAAGTAAAAAATTAGACAGAAAAAACAGAGACTAATAAAAAAGTTTGCAGCTGTTTGATTTCATTACTTACATAAATATATTTAATTTATAACAAATATAATTACAAATTTTCAGTTAGGGCCCAGATATTCATGGTTAGTTACACTCGAATCATTATATTATAGTAAATATAGAGTACCTGTTCAGAAGGTTCTGAACAAACAAAAAAGTGTAAATGCTATTAATTACGAGTATGATTACTTTCCTTAAGCTTCTGTAAGTTTGCTGGTACAAAAACTAAAAATTAATGGAAAAAAAATAACTCCACCAACATTTGCAGGCACATACAGAAAGGAGGCAAAAATAGTAGAAGTAGTAGAAGTCAACAAAAAGGCCTATTTACTTTAGTTTCTATTACATACCAGTTATAATAGAACATTGAGATAGGCAGTATCCAAGGTACGAACCAATAGCAGCTGATAGCCTTATAAAAAACATGGTACATTTAGCTTTGCATAAAATTAAGATAATTGCACGAAAATTGCCCTTTTGGATCTTTATGTATTATAAAGGTAAATATATGTATTAAGGGCAGGTTAGAAATCATGGACAATTCTTTATGATAAAAAAAGAATACATATAAGGTATTATTGTATCTTGAAATAAAAAAATGGCCATGGCACAAAATAGGTGCATGCATAGATTGGTCTTCCAGTATCAATATATTTGAGGGCAACTTTAAAACATATTTAAAGCAAAAACTTCAAATTGTAATAAAGAATTATTAATTTTGTTTTCATGAGAATTGCAAATAAAATTTACATGAAAAATTTAATGCATAT
>RQTK01000274.1:62413-89078 GCA_003991915.1 Elysia chlorotica | reverse complement strand
TAATAATAATAATAAAAAATGGCATTAGTATTGCTCATTATTCATAGAAAATACAATGCTCTCTACCTCAATACAATTATGCAAACGAAATTGTCAAACACTGCTTGACATGATAATAAAAAAAGCTAGAAAAATAATGTCAAAAATATGTTTTAAATTATGTGTTTTAGAATTTTACATTTTATTGAAATACTGTGGTGCAAAGCCATGGAGACATGTGTGACATAAAAATGGACATTTGTGATCAAAACCCAAAGCTTTACGTGCAATTCCTCCAGGAAGGGAGATGCACTAATGTACTT
Organism: Elysia chlorotica; assembly: GCA_003991915.1. NCBI lineage: Eukaryota > Metazoa > Mollusca > Gastropoda > Plakobranchidae > Elysia > Elysia chlorotica. The sequence goes on along the minus strand of RQTK01000274.1, from coordinate 88,776 downwards.
TCTTTTCTTTCGTTATTTTTTTTTTCATTACTTGCAATATTAAGTAGACATTTTGAACATTTTAAGAAAGAAAAAGATGTGATCAGCATTATAAAAATATGGCAAAACTATATACACAATAAAAAGTAGATCAATTGAGAAATTACTTACTTGCCAATCATGAAACCAAGCAAAGATGATATGACTATGAATGAAAAGAGCAGCACTGATTGGAAAAAGGAATATGAACGCGATGCACCATAAGCATTGTCAGGGGCCTGAGCAACATACACCAGCTCAAACTGAAAAAGATCAATGAAGTAATAAGTTAAAAATGAGACATTTTGAAGAAAAAGCAGTGCTTGCATTGTTAATCAGATAGATAATATTCCGAGGGATAAATAAAAATAAAAAGTTATATTGTTTCAGCCTAAAAGTCAAATCAGCTTCTGTAGGGAAATAAAACGGTGCAACTGCTGCACTTGGATAAAGTTATTATATAATGTCTATTTTAAGGCATATTAAATTTACCAATTTTCAACCATTTTAGTTTTGACATCTGAAGCTTAGTTACAAGATGATAGTGTATAAGTATAACAAGTATAAGAAAGTGAAAAAAGTATTATCTGATGCAACTGATGAACAAAAGAAATTAAAATTAAGAGATTATGGACAAGGTAAAGTTAAAAAAATCAGTGTTCATTGGTTCATTTTCTCATTCAACAACAACAAAAAAAAAGAAAAAAGAAAAGAAACTAAAAATTTTTTTAATGCTTTCTAGAAAAAGTTTCTTGCAGACATAAGATATAATAACCCCCTAATTAAAGTAATAAAATCAATCATCTATACAAAATGTTCAATTTCTTTTCAAAATAAGATACAATTACCCAAAATTTAACCAAACGACATTGACCACTTGAGTGTTCAGGTATATTTTCAGAAATGACGTACCCATAGAGCATAATTGTAAATGAATTTGACATATCTTTTTAATTAAACTCCAGTGAATTATGTTCTGAAAGTGACAGAGTCAAAGACGATTTAAACCTGTGAATGGACAGCCATTCAGTATTTACGGTAATGGACATAAAAATTTGTATTGCCTCCAAAATAGGGGTCCATTTGCTCACCTTTTTCAGGAAAAAGAAAATGAATACTTTGACAAAAGTGATGGCAGGAAGCAATGGAGTGAAAAACATGCCAATCCTGGGGAATAATGAAACCCAACTGAGTATTTTTATAACTGAGAAAGAGGTTTGAGAGAGCTATCTGTTAGCATAAAAAACAAACACCTTTCCAACTCAAAGAAACTGCAGAAAAAATACATGTATTTAATCATCACGTGGCCACAGTCTCTAGTTACTTAACTAGTAAGCCTTGTAGTGTGGCAATATCGCTTTGTTATATAATCTCATGTTAAATAATTGTATACTCCACTCTCAGTACAGTCAAACCTGCCCATGGCGACCACCAAAGATCATAGTAAAATGTGGTCGCGATGAAGAGGTGGTCGTCTCGGGCAATAAAAGTCTTTCAAAATTTTCCAACTGCCTTATGCCGAGTACCAGGATTATTCAAAACAACCCTTTTTCAGTTCTCAAAGTCAGCAAGTGCCTATTTTAATTGTTAAAAATGAAAAATAAATTAGATCTGTGCTGTTACATAACATTTTTAGTTGTAATCACTGAACTGTCAGTATTATATAGTCTTCGGACCTCCAGAGACCGATTCAATTAAAGCAGCTCAGATTGGCCTGATTTGTACAAGTAGATCTAGACCTAGCCTACATCTTTATGTCTGCCCTACCCTCTACAAGGGTCATCCTACAGTTCAGTTGTTGTTTTTTCTTTAGCAGGAACAAAGTCCTACCACAGCCCCTATACTCTCTCTCTCTCTCTACACGTGCGTGCGTGCGTGCATGTGTGTGTCTCTCTCTCTAATGTTTTTATCTGTCTCCTGACACTGACAGATGGCCAGCAGTACAAGTTTGTCTGTATTTAGTTTGGTCACTTCTAATTTTCCATTAATTGTTTTTTAGTTTGATTTGTTTACTAAAAGTGAATGTAGAAAGAAGACACGACTTTTGGCAAAACAATACAAAGCTATTGCAACCGAAACATACAATCTTCTTTTAGTGATTGTTGTTAAGAATGCTTAGTATAACAAGCTCACTTACCAGCATAACGTTTGAGAATAAACAATATCTAGAACTTGAATTGGAAGATCAAACTTTGACTTCCCAATTTTGGCAACAATAGGAACTTTATCTTTCAAACTGTTATACAGAAATCTGAAAGAAAAAAAAGTTAAAGCGTAGGTATATTTTTAATCAAACCATAAAAACATCATTTTGGTTTACAGTAAATTACTTTCATTTCAGGCAATCATTTAATGGCAAAATAACAAAACCTGAGAAGAAAAGGAGTTTGAGGAAAATAAAACTATCAAAATCCTTGGATATTTTTTTGATAGTGTACATTACATACATTCATTTTAGAATCTATGTTAAATAAAGATGCACTGCAATGACAAATGAATACATTATAATTAAGATAGTCAAAATCTTTTTACATTATTTTTTTGTGCTTTTATTCATGTTAAAACAAACAAAATCATTGCCTGAAAGCCTTAGTGGGTGTGAATGTGACAGATTTCTGCAGTAAAACTTCTTGTTTCATTAAGAAGTAAAAATGATTACAAATGAAATATTTTTAATTTATGTTTGAGACATAAGAAAATTTTTTGTTAACACTGCGCAAAAGTCATCAACATTTTTACAAGAATGCTTTGGGAGTTAAAAATAAAGTTTTTCGTTCATAATTGATTTTAACAAATCTCAGAATTATTTTCATTTTAATTATATATTTCTTATTACCTTCTTGGAAGTCCAATGAGTAACACAATAGCTGCTATAGAGATGAAGTCGACCAGACTCAGCTTGTAAAACTGCTGGCCAACATATGTTTCCCAACACTGTACAGAGAGTAAAAATGTTTGAGCATATTACAGAAAATGAGAAGCATTATTGCCATGCCCTATTCTTCTAAGAAAATGTACAGGGGACTAATATGCGACCTTATTCGAAATGTATTCATAATTGAGAGGCAAAGAGTCGTGTTTGATATCTGTTTATACTCAACGAAATGTACTGTAATTAAAAGCTGACATTTTCTATGCCATTTTCGTCAAGTACATTTAAAGTACTTTCTTATATATAAAAAGCATGCCTTGTTCAAAATTCAATCTAAATCAAGCAATTATTACTGACATATTTATCTTATGTATTAAGGCAACAACTGTTCTTTTTAATAGTTGTTGCTCTCTGCCATTAAGTATTACTGACATTAATCATCAACTTTCATGCCTTTGGAGCAATATGCTTAGCCCAGAATCTTTAAAAAAAACAAATCGGAATTCTTCACAATAGGGTGTATAAGTTTAATTAACATGAAATATGTATTTATTAATAATCATACGCACATGTTTTATGGGACATTAAAAAAAAAAAAAATGCAGTAAGAAAATATGCATATAACCCAGCCTATCATTATAATAAATAAATGGTATTTTACTGGTTGGCTCGGTATCAGTATAATGTGCCGGGTTAAGACAGCAGTTGCAGTATCTTAGCAGCATCTCTTGTTTGGCAGCACATCAACCATATACGATCCTCGTTGGGAACCTAGGAGACATTTCAGTAGGAGAGACACTTGATCCTACATTGAACAAATAGGTGACCTCAATTGTAGTACGGTAAGTGTGGGTTTACCTTGACGGTTCCTCGACCAGATGGGTCACCGCCTATGCTGACATCCGTCTGCCACAGAGAGTTCCCACAGCAGCGCTGCACGGTGGCGTTAAACTTGTACTCCTCAGGACAGGCGTAGGGCTCCTGCTCTGCCTGTAGCCGGTTGTACAGAGCCACGATCAGCACCCACACACTGGCCAGCCGAAGAACTACAGCTCTGGATTTAGAAAGGAGAAAAAACATTTGTTCTAAACTAGACTTATATATAATTGTTTAAAAAAAAAGTGAAGAATGAAAAATAAAGAAACTTTTCACCGCAAATAAACTCAGTTATAAAAGATTAAAAAAAAAGAAAAGAATGAGGAATAAAAATAAAAAAAGGTAGAGAAGAAAATAATGTCTTTAAACAAATTTGAACAATCAATTGTAATTTGAAAAAGAAATCTCGGCTAATAGAGAAAATTATCATATTATTCAATTAGAATTTAAAAATAAATGTCATTCATGAAGAGGCAATTTCACTGTCGTAAAATTCTTAAAATGAAGAGAATAAGAAACAAAATATAATCTAGAAACCAACTTATTTCATGAAACTCTCTCTCTCTCTCTCTCTCTCTCTCTCTCTCTCTCTCTCTCTCTCTCTCTCTCTCTCTCTCTCTCTCTCTCTCTCTCTCTCTCACTCACTCACTCACGCACGCACTCACGCACGCACTCTCTCTCTCTCTCTCTCTCTCTCTCTCTCTCTCGCTAAAAACAAAAAATCCCCACAGCAAGAAAAAAAAGCCTTAGGTCTTGCCACAAGTCTAAAAAAAAAGGTGAATAAGAAAATGTGCGAATTTTTGCAATTCTAAACTTTCAAAGCTATTTTGAAGAAATTATAATGAATACAAATTTTAAATAATTTACCTGAGTATTGTTATTCGAGTTTTCCAGTTATTGCTGTACTCTTCAAAATCACAAAGAATCATAAAAATTTCTGGAATGATTAAATTGAGCACACAGATGACTATGGAGGGTAAGTAGTTGATGAGTAAACCTTCAAAGCCTGACAGAACTTCTTGCTGTTTCTGGGGAAAAAATAAGTAGAATACAAAAATTTGGAACGTCATTGAGAGAAGAAAATAGGCATGATCCTCTGGCAAGTCATATCAAGAGTCCTGTAGTATTTTCTATCCCTATATTCTCCAGAACTAGCCTAAATATCATGCTGAGTGATACAAAATTGTAAAATTCATTAAAAATAAGCCCATGAAAAAGATGATGAAAGTGAAATGGAGCTGAGAATAAATTTTAATCGCCATTTCATAATTCATGCCATACTAATTGATTCAGATGTAAAAGTTGTGCAAAACAGTACAATTAGCAGCAATGTGTTTAAACGATTTATTATAAAATAAACTTGTCCAACAATTCCCCATAAATGGAGCTGACAATAAACTTTATTCACCATTTCATCATTCATGCTATACTAATTAATACAGATGTAAAAGTTGTGCAAAACAGTACAATTAGCAGCAATGTGTTTAAACGATTTATTATAAAATAAACTTGTCCAACAATTCCCCACCGAAAATATTACAGGCATACGAAATCACCCAATCACTTACTCACTAATTGCTGTTAAATTTGTGTGTTGTTTTGTTTTCATAAAGCTGTCCTAGAATAACATAAATGTGTACAATTTTGTACAAAATGATAACAGGTAAAGCGTAATTGAAAAGAAAAGGATAGAAATACTCGAAGAAAAAATTTTATACAAAGTTGTTTTTTTTTTACCTCCAGCATAAAATTTGTAGAAAATGCTATTGCCACAAAGGAGCCTCCTAAAAGAGCTATCACAGCCATATGAATGCCTGCCCTTTTGACATAGAGCTGAACTTTTTCCTGGGCTGTGCGACTCTCATAGCGTTGTTTCCATCTGACTTCTTCCAGGGTAGACTGGTGAGATTTCGACGAAAAGTCAAATTCAGTGCTCAGTGGTAATTTACTTTAAATTAGAAGAAAATTTATACATAATGTGAAACAGATGATCCTAAACAGGAAAAAAAATATAATATATTTTCTTCAATTTTTTTCCAGGAAAAAAGCAAGATCAAGATCATAGCTAGTTTTTGGAATTACGAACGCAATTAAATTCAGACATAAAATAGTTAGATATATGTTGAATCACCATTTCATACAAAGAATGACATGCTTTTGCAATCATAATTATTATGACTTCAGTCTTTTTGTTTAAAAAAAAACAACAGAAAGTGTCCAAATGATAAATTAGCAACAGCTGCAATGCTTGAACAGTGAGACAGTTGGGCGGCAGGACTATTCGGTACCGCATAGCTATGGATCAGGTCGGCGAGAAAGTAACAGAGTACTAGGCGAGTGCAACATCGTTTACTGCAGTCAGTTCCGATCAAAGATTTGGGCGGGGAGGACATTGTCTCAGACTCAGCTTCTGTCCATTTAAACGGGAAAAAAAACGAATCAGACTTTTGAGCTCTAGATATTTATTTGATCCTTTATTTTTAAGAGAGATGAAAAACAGAAAGATTGATCATTTTCTCTCATTAGCTGTTCATTGAAATCGGTTTGTAAACACTTTCGATTTTTCTCATCAGGGACATTTAAAAAAGTGAAAAATTCTGAGAATGTTTGATCCGAAACGAAGCGCAAAATCTAAATCCCAAACGGATATTTCCGCTAGCTATCTAGATGGAGGCGGTCTGATTGAAGTGGTTTTAATCTCTTGAGAGTTCATTCACCAGCTCTTTACTTTATACTTTTTTCTTTACCCACAGCTAAAGTTCTCCTCAACTCGATCTTTACTTGTTACTTTTTTCTTTACCCACAGCTAAAATTCTCCTCAACTCGATTGCTTCCTGGCATGTGTAGAACAAACCCTTGAGAGATTTATTTTACAAATTTATCACTTTCTCAACATTTTTCTTTGTATGTTTCTACCTTTATCATTATTCTGTATTATGTATGACCCTTATTTTCTATCATTATTTATCTATCCAAAAATAACAGGATTGTCGATCTTTAATCTATCTACTATATTTCTTAACATCTGTTACAAAACTATTTATAAGAGGGAATTATCTCTAGCATTTAAAAAAATTATGTCCTTTTTTACACTAAGTGTCCAACATCGCTGCGAACAGCTGTTGATGTACTAATTGAACAAATTGTATTTTGTTGTTGCTATTTAATACTGTCTCAGCTAGTCTCTCATATATCATTATTATACTTTTTTCTTTATCGCTTTCTCTATTTTTTTTTTATTCAACTATCCATCTATCTCGCTAAGCATCTATTTCTATTTCTATTGTTCTTTCTGTCTATCTATCTGTCTATCTGTATATCCCTCTTTCTAACCTATCTACCTACCTATCTACCTATATATCTATCCATCTATTTATCTATTAATCTTTCTATATAATTTATCTAACTATTGGTCTGTCTATCTATCTATCTATCTATCTATCTACCTATCTATCTATCTATCTATCTATCTATCTATCTATCTATCTATCTATCTATCTATCTATCTATCTATCTATCTATCTATCTATCTATCTATCTATCTATCTATCTATCTATCTATCTATCTATCTATCTATCTATCTATCTATCTATCTATCTATCTATCTATCTATCTATCTATCTATCTATCTATCTGTCTGTCTGTCTGTAAGTCTGTCTGTCTGTAAGTCTGTATGTCTGTCTATCTATCTGTCTGTCTGTCTATCTATACATCAATATTTTCCCCCACTTGTCTGCATGTTTTTCCTTTTTGCTCTGTTTTACTGCAATGTTAAATATGTCTTTTCCTTTTGCTCCCTCCCTTTTCCTCTCTCTCTCTCCCTCACTCTCTCTCTCTCTCAATCGTCCCACTTTCGCTCTCTCTCACTCCTCTCTCTCACTCCTCTCTCTCACTCCTCTCTCTCTCTCTCTCTCTCTCTCTCTCTCTCTCTTTCTCTCTCTCTCTCTCTCTCCCTTTCATTCCCCTCCAGTATTTATTTAATTGTCACCAGTTGCTATAAAATCAGGAACGATGCGATCTCATGCCCACCATGTTGTTTTTCCTTCCTAAAAAAGTCGAACACATTAACGGGGTGTAAACCCCGAATTTTTCTTTCCTCGTCTCGTTCCTCTCGTCTTCTCTCCTCAGATCATTGTCTTTGAGGGAGACATTGCAGCCGTTCTTTTCCATTGATCTTCGTCACGATTTCTCTCATCTACCTGTCTTACGTATCTGTCTATATATTTAAACATATATCTATTCATCCATATCAAGACGAACATCTATCCTCCATTACTTTCTTGTAATATTCGCGAGACATTTAGCCGAATTTTTTTCTAAGATAAAAACTAGTGCCCTGATCGTCTTACTTTCTTTAAAAAAATGGTCTAACAAAGAAATTTCACTCGAAAAAGACCGACACTCCATATTTTATAAGGACGTAAAACGCTTTTTTGTCTTTTGTTCTTGGAACTCCAGTGAGAGCTATAATTTTAAGATCATATTGCATTTTTAGTTTTGGAAACCGAGATGTATCAGATTTTTTCTAAAACGTTTGTTCTTCTTTCATACTGCCAAATGTGTGGGCATTTTATGAATAAACAAAAATATTTTGCAGTAATTCATCTTATTCAAATTCCTTGCGGGCGCGTGTTACACTGTTGTATGAGGGAGAGAGGAGAGAGAGATATAGAGAGAGAGATAAGAGAGAAAGAGGTAGAGAGAGAGGTTGTTTGTTTTTGCTATAAACAGAGATGTGTAACAGATTTGGTAGTGATGATGGTGATCTGTTAGGCTCTGTTTGTCTAGGGGTATTAAAAATATAAGCAGCCAATCACACGACTCGTCCGTAGAAAATAAGGCCGAAGTCCGCAAGTAACAATTGCAAACTGTTTAATCCAACAATAAGAGCTATACTTTACAATATCGGTAGGTTGAATCATCAATCATTACTGGAGATTCAATGTTTGACTCTGGAGACAATGTTGACTAGCAAATATAATTTAGATTCTTATTTATACAAAATCTCGTCGAATCATCCAGAAAAGGAATTACATAAATCATAAGAGAACATTCTCGGTACACATCATTAGCAATTAGCAACCAATCAAAACAAAGGTAAACAAGGGGCGACGAGGTCATTACTATGCTAGAACTAAGTCGGAGATTCGAGAAGAATCTTGACCATACAAGTGCGGGCTGTGTTCAATAAACAAAACTAAATTCTTAGGCTTGAAATACAAACGTTATGCAACCAAACAAGATAATGTACATAGATCTAGCCGATCCGCTACCCAAAAGTTACGCACCAAAAAAGGGTGAGGAAATGAATAGATCAACTTATAGTACAATGCGTCAACTTATAGTACAATGCGTTACACAGTATAATACACGTGAATATACACTAATCAAGACGAATTTCCCATGTGGACTTATGAAGTAATATCTCATACTATCCAATGCCCCCGCCTTCCTAAATGACCAAGAAGTCTGCGCAAAATAATAATAATAAAGTGTTACAAACTAGAAAAACCTGATAAAGTCTAGAAACAACACAATTAAAACAAAAATTGCAATTGAAATTGCTGGTATTTCAGTATGGGTGATGTACATACACAAAATACCTTAAAACTTTGGAAGGAACCCCAACATAATCTAAGATAAAACTTGTCATCCTAAATGACACGCCAACATATTAAAAAAACTTACATACACCAATATAGCAGTTCCCTATAATTTTAAGTACCCAATTTGAGATGGGCGACAAGTTTGTGTTATTTTTTTTTTAATGCCTTTTGACCAAAATATGAGAAAAAAAAAATTTTATATTGTCTTTCACAACTGAACAACAGATAAAAATATGTATACCTATTAGGGCAAGAACCATCCTTGAAAAGAAGCGAATGAATTCTATCAGATCTTTAAAGGATGTGTACACTTTTTTTTGCATTAATATTCTAATAAGTAGGCCTACAGCTTCTCTTAACAGCTTTAATCAGAATGATTAATTTTGAATGTGAATCCAGTTGGAAAATTCTTTATCTAACAGACAACGGTGACATACTTTTTTACAATCATGATGAAGACAGCGATGAAGCTGATGCCAACAGTCAACAAGTAGCCAAGCCCCATGTTGTAATTGACAGAAAATTCTCTCCCTTCTTCGCCAGGTCGCCAAAAAGACAAGTTGCTGTAGTAGCCATAAAAGAGCATTGTGTTCTCCAGAAAGCCCTATAACAGATAATGAACATAAAAAAAAAAGAATTTTAAGTTCAAATATAAACAAAAATAGTACTTTCTGCGACCCAAAAAAATTCATTGCTGTTGACTCGAAACAGTTAACATTCACTAAGTTCTCAACAAAGATGGCAACACAAGGTGAAATTAAAATCTTGAACCTCAGTTAAGAGCACAACAACCGGAGTTATTGGAGCTACCCTATTCACTGTTAAAAGCAGTGTGTGGACTTAGATGTGAATAGCAAAAAGTTAAAATGATTTTTACATTACAACCCAGCATGATTATCCTAATTTTTTTTTACTATTTTTGAAATATCTAAAAAAAATATGTAAATCAATCTGCTTTCTACAAAGTAAGTTCAATGACAATTTCTAACAACAAAAAGCCATACATATTATGCTTAACGATTGAAATCCAAAGAGTCATAACTAGTAGTCAACCATTTTGAACAGTTAAATTTTAATATCAATTGTGCTGGTTTCACGTAACACAAGCAAAATCTTACTTAATATGATCACTTGAATAAAGAAGCACTCTTTTAACTTCTGCACTTCCCATTGCCATATGTGTCACAAATAGGTTCAATCATTATCAATTATCTAGACTGGTAATAACAAATATCAGACAACTCACCGTTCCCTGGGCTAAATCCAAGAAAATATCTATGGAGTCGCTACTTTTCGTGACATTTCTGATGTGAGCATTGTAGGTATTGCTGCAGCGGAACATGAGATCCTCGTAACTGCCAGTCTGGTTGGCTGGGGGCACGTACGGCTCCTTGAAGATGGAGTCATAGCTGAGCTGTGGGATGTACAGGAAACACAGGAACAGGAAAAACACGAGGAAGTTGACTTTGACCAGCCAGCGCGTGAACCGGAAGTAGGTAGACGTGGCGATCCCAAACCGACCTGAGGACAATACACAGATATATGTGTAAAAAGAAAAAACCCAATTAGTTTATGCAAGTAGTAAAAACAACTCCGAGAGAGCCTGGCCAGTTCCCCTGCCCTCACTGTGGACGCCATTGCCTATCAAAAAGTGAAAACAGTACTACAAATGCGCCTATGGAACGTACCATTCCCAGTAGAGACGCATATAAAGTCACCGTCGGAGACGATGGAGTTCCAAAAGGCCGGTAGAAAATCCATTCAAGGCATGGATGGATGTTGTTTTTTGATGTCCAACGTCATCAGCTAGGCTATATTGCAGAAAGATCTCAAACACAACGTCTGATAATTTTACCTGCTGTCGGACACAACCAGTAGGGGAATGAAAAAAGACATCTAAGTTTGTCTGAATTCGGATTTGAAGCGGGTACCTCCTGACTGGGAGATCAACGCTCTACCAATTGTCCCATCTTATTGCTTCGGGCGCATGACCAATCTGCAATAGGCGTAGGCGATATGTAGCCTAGGCTTTCTGTTTATAAAGATATGACTGAGCAAATTTAATAATTATCTCGCCTTCGTTTTCTGTTCATAATGTTATGAGCAAATTTAATAATCTCCAAAGGCACAAGAGGTAATAAAAGTAGCTCTATTAACACAGTAAAAACAGTTGACTAGAGCTTATAAAACATAAAAGAGCACCTTCTATTTCTTTGAATTGCTGACTCCAAAAGTTGAACTGATCCCATGTGTCTGTCAAGCAAGCAAAACAGTTCTGGACTTTCTGTTGAGGCGATTAATAGTTACAATGTTTATTAAACGTTTTGCTACTGGTATGGTTACATAACAAAGTGCACAGGTATAAATCAATTAATTACTAATGTATTTAAAATATTAATCGTAAAATTGTACTGAAAAGTGTAAAATTAGATATACTGACTGTTTTGTTGCTGTAGAAGGCCGGAGATAGGTAGATAGATAGATAGATAGATAGATAGATAGATAGATAGATAGATAGATAGATAGATAGATAGATAGATAGATAGATAGATAGATAGATAGATAGATAGATAGATAGATAGATAGATAGATAGATAGATAGATAGATAGATAGATAGATAGATAGATAGATAGATAGATAGATAGATAGATAGAGAGAGAGAGAATCACATTAGATAGATAGATAGATAGATAGAAAGATAGATAGATAAATGGACAAAGACAGAAGAGAGAGAGAAAAAGAGAGAGAAAAAGAGAGAAGAGAGAGAGAGAGAGAGAGAGAGAGAGAGAGAGAGAGAGAGAGAGAGAGAGAGAGAGAGAGAGAGAGAGAGATGACATTTGTGTCCCCACACACACATTTTCCAAACTGTACTGCTATCTTTTAATTTTTAAAATTTAATTTTTGTAAACACTGTAAAAAATAAGAGCAAATAACCTTGTCGTTATGTACAACAACATGCCTTTCCTTCAATACATGTACCTATCATGTACATGTATTTTGCTAGTGCGCAGTATGCTATTCACCCTTCTCCATTCACGTCCTGCCGAGCGCCACTAAAAACCAAACACAAGAGTCTTTCCCCCTGGGCGTCACCCTCATCGAGACTGCACACCCATCTGGGAAAATCACTGGACCCTAACCTACATTCCATTCTAAAGATTAATTATACATCTTTACCTCATTCTAATAGATAATTATAGCTATGTCCTTACCTTTGTAAGGCCCTCTGAATACTCCACTTCGGTTCCTCCCTGAGCCAGCGTTTCCCTGGGCGAAAGAACCAGACAGAGAACAAATACTGTTCTTACTGTTAACCAATCTAAACCAGTTTGAAATTTTACGCCATATTCATGTACAGTGTGATAAAGTAAACTCAGATAACGAAATAACAAAAAAAATATAAAAGACATGTCCAGAAAAAAATTAATACAATAGACATTAGTAAAAGGAAAAAACCCTTCTCCGTGTAGGATTTTCGGAAAGAAAAAAAAACATCTAGGGAAATAAAAGGATCCCTTAATCGGAAATCATTAAGACACACGAAGAGACATTTAAAGGTTAGCTATTTTATGTTTCACAACATCATTGGAACATTTAAAATGAGCATATAAAAAATTCGTTACTATAGTCAAAATGTAGGCCAACATTATAACAATAAAGGACAAAACATTGATCAACAGAAGCAACATGGGCATGGGTATCTTTAAAATTATGCCATTATTGGGCACACTTAATCAACTCAGAGCTTCAATGTGAGATATGGCCTATTCGATTCTCGGGCAGTGTCGAAGCTTTACTCCAGCATCCAGAGCCCCAGGTATATTTGAAAGGGATTCATATACATTACGAGTGAAAACACATTCAAGTTTGTGGCGATATCGTAGCACATATGAGGGAAACACACGGCACGATAGAGCGAAGAGCGGGGGGTGACCTTCAAATAGTGAAGGGGAGGGAGCAAATGTCGTAATCATACGCTTAATGTAACAGCGGATACCGTTAATTCCTCTTTTGTAGAAAGCCTGTTTATAAACTGTTCGAAAAAAGAAAAAAAAACAAAAAACAACAACAACAACAACAACAACAACAACAACAACAACAACAACAACAACAACAACAAGAACAACAACAGCACAAAAACATCGCTGGTTATACAGATGAGAAAGAAATTCGACATTCTTTTTATTTGACTCAGTATTGAGAGTATTGCCTAACAACTTCATAAAAATGACAACAACAACAACATTACTGTCAATTACAATGACTCGATTAGGAGGTGGGGGAGAAGGTGATGAAGAAAAAAATTAGGCTTATTGATGAGTAAGTTATGTCGTGAAACAGGAAGAACAAGAAGAAAACGACCGAAGGTTTAAACTAAATTTATACATCACGATATTCTCGTTAGAAATTCTTCGAATATTTCGCTCATCAATGACAATTTGTAAATAAAGCCATTTATATCCATTTTCATGTGTCTTCGTAACTTTATTCAAGGCATTGTGTTTAACGCGCATTTTCCAGCTCGTGCGAAACCAACATAGATCCCTAGCTCGCATACCTAGCTTGTTTTAGGTACATGTAAAACAAATAAGCTTTATTAACTAGTTTCACTTATCGGCTCCTGCATAGCCGTAACAACCATTGCCATTCGTTTAAAATTAACTAGTTTCACTAACCGGCTCCTGCATAGCCGTAACAACCATTGCCATTCGTTTAAAATGCAAATATTTCTATTTTTCTGTAGGTCTAAATGAAACGGAACTTTCTTTACACAGTAACGGGGCCTCAGAGTTGCACACCAGGAACTCGGCCAGTCGCATAATACTGACAGCACAACGACACAACCAGTATAGTTTGACAACCTCTCACAATATCATCTTAAATACATGTACCTGTAGCGGCGCGCTGCCTCCTCAGCAGACGCCAGTTGCCTGGCCATCGCGAGCCTCTCTGTGAGGCCCTGGACGCGCGGCCTGTCGCTGGGCAGACCCACCTCCTCGATGTACAGTTCCCCATCCTCGCCCTCCGTCACACGCGGCTCAGGCTCCCGGACAGACGACTTCTTGCGGCTGCTGGTCCGCCTGTGCACAGAATTCGTCCGCTTCCGACTTTTCCGCCGGACGCGAATGGTCGCCAAAACCTGGCGCGTTCTGCGCATGTCATCGGCAGTGAAGCTTTGGGAAAACTCGCCATCCGGGTCAAATGAGGTGCCGGGCTCACGTTCTGTAGCGTCAGAAGGATTAGTGTGAAGGTTCCTCAGGTGATCGATTTCCGCCTGGTTCTGGAGGCTGCTCATTCGCCGGTGCTGCTGAATCAATTTGTAATAATCGAAGCCGTTCATGGACGGGCGGCGGCTGTGTCGCGTGACGTGCTGGCTCTTGGGGCGACGCCGACGCCCGGCGAGGGTATTATCTCTGAGCTGAAAGTCCCCTGAGTTGCTTTCAACACTGGTCTGTCGATGCATGCCATTGCCATCCCGAGAAGTAGAGCTAGAGAGTCCCAGGCCTTTCTCTATCGCCTCTAGTTCCAGGTACTCTCTTGGCGACGAATCGTCACCGATGCTGTGATTGGGTGGCTCCACGGACTCAGTTCTCTTCAGATACCTCCTTCCGCTGGAGCTCTTCCGCCGCTGCTGTTTTGGCCGGGGATATCTGGCGTCCACTTCATCTCCCACACGCCCGGCACCGTCAAAATTCTCATCTCGCCTCAGAGAGTTCTCCTGGCTGAACTCATTGTCGTACTCCCCAGAGTTGTCTGACTTGTCAGGCTCCTCACCCGAGCCAAGGAAACCAGCGTTGTCCGCCATCCTCAAAACTCGAATATAGTTTAATCCAAGAAGGCAAGGCACACATTCGATTTTGTAAGTGTCAGCTCGCTAATGTATTTTTCAGTTGGGTGGCATTATTGAACAAACCCCATCACTCCTTAAAGAAATTCGTTGATGTTTCCAACAATCTGATATTGTTCGAATGTATCACGCCAATGTACATTAGAAGTGTCATAATGATTATACTAAAAGGAAAAAAATAGAACCACACTGAAATAATTTACTAACCGCTTGAAAAAATTTCAGACGATCTTTTACCAAGTTAGTCCCTAAATATATTATTTAACGTGTCCATAAAAAGATGAAACGCTATTAATCAAAAGAGGAAACTCTCCTTGATGGTTTTCAACGCGTCTCATACTACCGGTACTTTAGAAAAAACGATGCCTAGAATGGTGGTGTGTACAAATTAAAAAAAAAACTATCCAGATAAGTTTCCACTTGAAGCCTCTATTTAGTTCAACAATAAATGAACTTGAAAAAGTGCATTATCTTTGAAGACTGACTCAAAATGTGTGTAGAACCTTATATAAGTCAACTTATAACGAGATACGTCGGGACAGTATTCACTGAAATCGACATACCCACAGTACAATCCTGTTTCCTTTGAATAAGTATACACTTCGGAAAAAAACTGCTTGCAATTTACCACATAGCTATCAACTCACATGTATGTATGAGGCCTATAATACCTCAAAAACTGTGTAACATAACTGAAACTCCTTATTGAGACAGTACAACACAACACCAGTTAAAATCCTAATGACACCCGCATGCTAATACATGTACCTCTCGGTTCAACTACGCTTGTCTCGAGGAAATTTAAATCCTAACGAATGCAAGATGTGTTGTTATTTTGATCTCGCAGTAGGCCTAGGCCTACATTACTGATAAAGGCGTTAGAACATCATAAACATCTCAAGGCTAGAAGGTAAGAATGGTACCCGTTCAATACAGCTGCTGTCGCATACAAAACACACGTTCAACCTCAGTCAAGCGGAACATTTTTTTCTCGCACGACCGGTATGGTTGGCTTAACTCACAGACTGTGGCTTCAACTTGACCTCCCACGGTTAAGCCAGGGGTATCTATCATGACTTGTGAGACACTTGGTACACAGATCTTCGAGTTTGATAGACCTTTTCAGTTTTATGACGAGCTCTATTGACCAGAAAGAAATAGTTCTAGAGTCGAGTTGTGGACTGACGAGATCGGTGAGGCTAGATCGTGGGTAGCAGAGATGTGGGTGCCTTAAGGAACTTGGCTACACGGACGGTAGCCATTGCTTGACCAATGTAGATCAGGTTCTGTATAAGGTCCATTGTTGTTTTGGCCCTCCCTCGCGGACTAGGAACAGTTTATTATGAGTTATCCTAATTCACATTGAACGTTCATCTAAGTAGGTAGATAGATAGACAGATAGTTAAATAGATAGATAGGTAGATAGATAGATAGATAAATATATAAATAGATAGATAGGTAAATAAATAAATAGATAGATAGATAGATAGATAGATAGATAGATAGATAGATAGATAGATAGATAGATAGATAGATAGATAGATAGATAGATAGATAGATAGATAGATAGATAGATAGATAGAAATCATTTTAAATAACAACAACAAAGCGAGAATAAAGTAGTAGATTTTTTAGAAATAGAGAAAGAGAGAGAGAGAGAGAGAGAGAGAGAGAGAGAGAGAGAGAGAGAGAGAGAGAGAGAGAGAGAGATAGAGAGGCGTGTGAGAAAGGAAAGGAGAGAAAGGATAGTGACTGAAAAAATAATGAATATGGGAGGAGAGGTAAAGACACACGGAAGTCAGAGATAAAAAGAAATAAAACAAGAAGTCAAATCACACTTTTTCAACTATCAATAGAAATGTTAAAATGCACCCACATAATTGTAATACGTGTTATTTCCAATAAGAGCATGTGAGATTAGTCGTGGTAGTAGTAGTAGTAGTAGTAGTAGTCTAAAATTGGTCCAAGATGCGTGTATCTCCTCAGCACATGGCATGCGAAGAGCAAGGCAAAATACTTGACATGCATAAAATCTTAACCAATTATTGTCGAACATAGAAACAATCAAGTGAAGCAGATGATTACAAGAGTAGTCTTTGGCTAGGTGTAAGTCTTTAAGAGTTTCCTTAAAAACCTATACGGAGCAACAATTAGGAATGGAACTCACCAAGAGAAATGGAACGCAGTGAAAAGGTGTATCTCTAATTTAGGTTGAGAAATGAGAAACTTTGCGGCTTATGAGAACGGAACTTTTTTTCACGTCTACTGCAAAACGAAACTATGACACTTCTACTTGGTGAAAGTCTCTGATGTCCTTCATCAAAGTGAATAACTTTTTTGTTTTTACCGAATCTCATTCCTATATGTTATTCATGAACATTGATCAAAAAGAGGTGTAAGACTTAAGGCCAAGACTGTATGATTAAGGCATACACGTTATTATAATGAAAACTCCAGGAAGACACAATCATAATTATTATTCACCTCACTAGTAAAATTCGTCTAATTCATATACATATTATATCACCAACAGAGAAATGCACGAGAATGGCTGCAAAGAAGACAACACCCAAACCGCGATTGTCAAGATTACAAAAGCACAGTCATTCTTACTGGCCCCATTCTACCAAGGCCTGTTTAAAAGACAAACGCCAAGCACAAAGCCTGGGACCGGGAACATTAGGCCTAATGTACAGACACCTGATACCGACCTGTAGACGTGTATCACCGACAGTTTACCTGTTCAGTACTTGTGACGCACTGAGACATTGTCACGACAAGAGGAAAGAACGAATGTCAGACATAAAAAACCCGCCTCATAATCCCATGGCTTTTATCGCCGTATATGATTCCTCAGGGGAACCTGGGAGACGTTAAACCCAGAGATAGATAGATAGATAGATAGATAGATAGATAGATAGATAGATAGATAGATAGATAGATAGATAGATAGATAGATAGATAGATAGATAGAGAGAGAGAGAGAGAGAGAGAGAGAGAGAGAGAGAGAGAGAGAGAGAGAGAGAGAAAGAGTGAGAGAGAGAGATAGAAAGAGAGAGAGAGAGAGAGAGAGAGAGAGAGAGAGCGAGAGAGAAAGAGCGAGATTGAGAGAGACATCTCCTGACCACCAACAATAAAGAAAGGGGGTGGGAGGAATTCCAGCCCTGTTATGCTATTGGTGCTTAAAAATAGTTAAAAGACCAATCACGGCCAAGCTTTTATCACTGGTTTACAGAATGATAACGTATCACAGAGAGCAATGTAGTTAATTGCGATAAAACAGGATGTACGACGAATTACAAAAATAAACAACAAAACAACAACAACAAAAGTTCATGAACATGAAAGGGTCCAATCACGGGATACTGTGACACATTTATTTTAGTAAAAAGATTTTGTGTGGCACATGACAAAAATAGCTTAGTAAAAAATAAACAAACAAAAACAAAAACAAAAAAAAACACCATCTCAAGAAACTTTAATAATAAGTAAAAAAAAAAAAAAAACTCAGAATTTTTTTTTCAAATAATAAAACCCCTTGTGTGCTTTCCAAGTTCACACGCAACTGCCAGACCAGTTAGTAATTCAGGGGGCAGTCCCTGTCGGCGCGCTAACTGTTTTCCGAACGTTTGTTTTTGAACTGTGCATTCTGAACAGGGAGGTGTACATTTATTTATCTTAGGACGAGGGATTATAAACAAGAGCGGGGTAGGGTTGGTGTTGATCTCAACCGTCAACACTAAAAATAAAGTGCCTGGGGTCTGTTCTAACCAGTTCAATGGTCTTACTTCTAACGTGAACTATTTGCACCGGTGCGGGCCGCCCACATTAGGCCTATCAGTCTTATCCAATACCGAACAAAGCGCAATCTACTGTACTACATAACTGCCTTACTCGAGATAAGGTTTATGCTTTGTCAAAGAAAATGCGGTTACGAATTGCTCCAGAAAATTGTTTAAGAGGACGTAAACCTCGCTAGACTCCTAGGGAAGAATGAACAAACATGACGAAGCTTACGTCTCGTCGTAAGCCTTTTTATTCTTATAATTATTGTTACGACGAGACGTAAGCTACGTCTTGTTTGTGCATTCTACTCCTAGAGGTGGAAGAAATGATCATCATCATGCCATGGAAAAAATTATTTCTTTGACTTATCCTAATGTAAATTAACAGAGAGACACGGAAAAGCAGTACCGACACGGGGAAACCAACGTTATTTCTTGGTCTCACCTTAGAATAATGAAAGAAATGTTGGGTTAGTTTTAGTTCCTCTAAGTTGTAGAAACTGCGAATTCGCACTAGACTAAAACAAAAGCGGAAGATCTAACCTAAGACTGTGTGCTCGTAAACCCCGCCATCCACTAAATCTCTCTCTCTCTCTCTCTCTCTCTCTCTCTCTCTCTCTTTCTTTTCTTTTCTCTCCATCTCTCTCCCTCCTTACCGTTTAAATGATATTAGGTTCTGTAAATTATATTAGAAATTGGGGCAATCAATTCTGTGTGGAAATCACGCTCACAGAACGAAACAAAATCGATATCGATCCTATCTAACTGAATTAACCACCTATCCATTGCTCTCGATAGTATTTTTACTGCAGTATTCAGCAGGCATGGTGATATTTTTGGGAAAATTCTGTCTAGGCAGCAAATTTTGTGTAATCGATTTAAAATGTCAGGCTGGCTGGAATCCTGGCAGCACGGTGGCTTGTGTTCAGTTATACAAAAGAATAAGGAAAGAGACCGACTGGATAACAGGGAGGGAAAATGATAGCCAATTTCACAAACTGGATCTGACCATAGAAAAACAGCACAATCAAAGACACAAGAAGCGCTAAGATATGGACAGTCATAATAACTGCTCACACAAAGGACCTGATGCTGATGATTTTTTTTCTCCTTTTTTGGCAAAATATTCATCACCAACGCGACCTCGGTATAGTTTTTGTTGTTGCTTAGCATCCAACGTCGGCACTATAGAAGATATTGTGGACGAACCCCAAAGACTAACGCCTGGTATCTTTATGTGCTACTAAACAGTGATGGTGCGGGGATACCATGACTTCTGTCTCAGCTGGTCACAGTGCCTCAGGAAGACTGCAATGCTTGGGTGGGAGCGTAAAGATTAAATGATTGCGATTATTAAGTTCCTAATAATAAGCAGGAAGTGTCATTAGTCTCGGTCCAGACGACGGGAATTGATGAAAACTGCATTCTGGAAACTGCCGAAATTTGATCATGAATTATACGGACAAGGACATGAGTATGTGTTGTGATACACGATACTGTCTCCCTGTGGCAGCATGTAAACTTGCCATACGTTAGTCTTATCAGGTCCGTCCATAATATAGCCTATATCATGCTAACGTTGAACGGAAAGCAGCCGGCTCTAATGTCGTGATGCTACTTGTATAAGGAATGATAAAACGCTTAACGGTAACGGTAAAGGTTGGTGTCTTAACAGTCTAATACAGCAATTAATCTATATCGCGGACGGGTCCCAAAACAATTTAACTTCTGCCTCATAGAGACAGAGCAGGAGTACAGGACTTCTGTCTCCACGGGTCACTTTATTCTAACACCGACCCCACTATAAGGGGGTGAAATTGGACAAATACCCCCAACCCCCCACCCTCGAGGGCTCGAGCTAGAATGAAGACAAGCCCCCTAAAACGTAAGACAGCTCGTCCCACAGAAAAGATAAGATAACGCCTCCATGATAAAACGTTGGCATTTTATTACGCGAGCGTTGAAAGTTTCGCAGAATAATCTCGCTAAGAACACGCTTAGCACGCTATAACAAGGCACTATTACTGAGATAAGGGTCGTGATTAATGACTTTGGGGTAAGACGTCAACCGTCCCAGGTCAATCGATTGAAATCGAAACTGGATCTGCATTGTTTGTAAGGGACTCGACTCAAACAGGATATAACATTGTCTCCCTTCCTTCAAAATGTGTTAAATATTTGTAACGGGTATTTATGATGTTAAAGCATTGAATCATTAGGCGCTTTCGCTTCCTTGTCCTAAAATTTAAATGATATAGTGTTAATTTCGTTAAAAGGCGGGACATAGTCACATTCAAAATTGCCTAATGTTTTTTCATGGGTATAAAAAAATGTATTTTTATGCACTCCCATAACAACAATATTACAACAATACGAACAATAATTCATTTGTCCTCACATCAGTTAAAGTACAGCTAGACTAATCTTTGTAGATTATAAACTAGTATAGATATTTGTATCCTTATTGTAATTATAATCATATTAATTTGTTTTTTCTCAATGAAGACTATTCGGTGTCAATTGCATGTGTATGTGTGGGTGTGTGTGATTACCTATGTGCAAATGCGGTTAAATGTTGTAACCTGTGAATAAACTGTACACTATTCTATTATGTAACCAAGCCGAATTTCCCATGTGGACTTATGAAGTAATATCTCATACTATCCAATGCCCCCGCCTTCCTAAATGACCAAGAAGTCTGCGCAAAATCGCGGGGTACAACAAAACTAAAGAACCAAACATCCTCTGTAGACGACAGCGGATTTTTTTTTTATCATGTCTCAATTCACGTAGTAATTTTGTGTGTCCAAACTTTAAACGCTGAAGAAACCATTCTTTGGACCATTTCGCACGCTTTCTTCTTGTTTTGTCTAATGTACTAGAATTGACTGCCCCAGCAAATCCTGGTTCGAAACCACACATTCTGACTCGTCGGACTCCAAAGACACAATGAGCCCGGTTTGCGCAATAATTGTCAATTGATTGAGATATGTGTGTGCGGCATAAAAATTGTCAATTATATTGTACAAGCATGGTTGCGCAATATAATTAATCGTGTATGTGCCGCTTAAGCTAAAAGACTTGTAAGTTGTAGGCCGAACGAAATATACTCACTGAGTATTATTCTGTCCTTATTATGACACGAATTTGAAATAAATATATCACTACAGTGTAGTGCCCTATTTTAGCAAAAAATGTGTTCAGTACAGTCAATTTGGTGATTTTGTCTGGGGTTTTTTTTTGTTAGCCTCGCACCTGATTAATAGTTTTAAAAAAAACAAAGTAATAGAAGTCACAAGTTTGCAATCACTCTAGCATTATGTAAAACTAATAATTTTTAAAGACTGTATTGTACTTATCACAATCATATGAATACTGTATTGATTTACCACTTCAAACATATTAAAGAGAAACATTCAATTGTGACCTTTTTACACTGAGTTGATGTCTACTTTAATGAACGCTTGTTATAAACACAGAAACAGTCGGTGAAAACGTGACAGATTGATCGTGGCTCACAATTGAGTAGTGTTTTTTTTAATTTCCCAAGCTAACCCACAGGTTCACGTTGTTTCCATTTTCATCCTTTATCTTACACCAGACCTACATGTAGTTGTATGAAGGCACACGGCTGTTAAGATAAGCTACACAATAGAAGATTTGCTACACACTTTTTATCAATCGGAATTCCGTACATGGATCGCGATTCGCTGAAAGCAACTAACACATTTCCATACTGTACATTTTGATTTGGAATGCCAGTAATCCAATATCAGAAAACAGCCAAACACACTGTCTTTTAAGACACGGTTGTAACGTAGGGCCTATTATAGCCTAATGTCACCACTGGATTAGAAACGCTGTGCACGTGTGCAACAGTAACACATCTCAAATGTTTCTCGCGGTTTAATAATACAATAGAACTAAACGCATCCAGACCAAAGCATTGGAACTTAAAATAGGTCCACACCTGAAAATCACACGTGTACAAGTAACTTAGAGTAAGTCATACAATGATAAAACTGTACTGGCCCATGTTCAACATTCTGTGAAGTGTCTGCCTGTCAGGTCAATGGAGCGAATGAAGGCAGTGCAATGGCTATTCGAATACATGTATTTTCTATGCTGCTGTGGTAGCAGTGTGTATAAAATGTATGTGTGTTCGCGTCAGATTATAGACGGTGTCGTCTCAATCCCACGATCACTGGTCATTATAATTATTGCTTCCTGGCTGGTTTGCTTGTCACTAAGGCTGTCTGTGAAATCAAAACCTTTCAGACAGGCTGGAAATGTAGTCAAGAGTTTACCTTGAAATAGATCTAGGCGGAAGTGTCTTTAGATTACAGAATCAAGGGTTAAAGCGTGAATGGAAAAAAAAAGACATGACAAGGACATTGAGGAAAGAGAGAGATAGATAGATCATCAATAGATATAATTATAGATAAATAGGCATGATATAGACAGAATGACAAAGTGAGAGGGAGAGAGAGATAGGGAGAGAGAAAGAAAGAAAAGGTTTGAGAGATAGTGAGAGAGAGAGATAGAGAGAGGGGTGGGACGGAGAAGGGGTTGTCTGGATTCAGGAAGAGAAAGAAGTAACATAATTTGACAGAGGCTTAGCGAGAAAGATGGAGCGAGCTAGAGAGAAATAGAGAGAGAGGGGGGGGGATAGTGAGAGCAAGATATACAGAGAGAGAGAGAGAGAGGAGCTGGGTAGGTATTGCATAGTTATATAGATAGATAGATAGATAGAGATAGAGAAAGAGAGAGAGAGAGAGAGAGAGAGAGAGAGAGAAAGAGT
Source organism: Elysia chlorotica (assembly GCA_003991915.1). NCBI lineage: Eukaryota > Metazoa > Mollusca > Gastropoda > Plakobranchidae > Elysia > Elysia chlorotica. The sequence goes on along the minus strand of RQTK01000274.1, from coordinate 64,968 downwards.
GATAAAACGACAAAGACTCAGAGAGAGAGAGAGAGAGAGAGAGAGAGAGAGAGAGAGACCGACAAATACTTGTTTTGGCAATGAAAACGCAACTAAAAAAGGTTCAAAGGATACGATCCTCAAAAATATTGGTGTTTACAACTTAAGAGTTCTTGGAAAAAGGCGTAAATTTGTTTTTTCCAAAACCGAAATACTTAATCCTCAAAGAAAGTTTCGTGAGGAAGCGTACTATACACTTTCAAAGAGAAAGAAAACAACCCTGGGGCCCTACGTATAAGCATGCAATAAATTTCGACCCAGGGCTAAAGGTAAGTTCAAATAGCAGTTAAACACTTAGTCTGGGATCAAAGTTCAAAGCATCGCTGTAACTACCACTCCAGAGAAGATGTCCCTACACGAGAGAGAGAGAGAGAGAGAGAGAGAGAGAGAGAGAGAGAGAGAAATAGAGAGAGAGAAAGAAAGAAAACCTCATTAAAAAAGAAGACAACAAAAAACTTGATCGCATTCCGTCTATCCATCATTATCCTTTAGGTAGATGGTGATTGCTATGATCGACCACCATTGATTGTACATGTAGCAGCAACAACGCTGATTGTATTTTAGGCGTTGGGAACAGGTGGAAAAGAAGAGAGAGGTGGAAGAAAAGGGGATTGGGCGCACAATGACTATTTAAAAGTGTTACTGACAAAGCGAAAATATGACTATTATTTTTATGTCGCGAAAAAGAAAATTGGTAAAAGTCTAATTATGGACACTCTCGCCCATGTGTGAAAATGCCTGCTTTTCCAACAACCGTATCTTCCACTGCCAAATCCAATGCCACCTTCGATACACCCAAAAAAGGCGAAAACGAATAACTTAGGCTTTAGGTAACTTACTAAATATGGTTTTATGTATGCACGCCTAATCTGGACTCATCATCTCGATCTATCATGCGCCGTAAGTACAACCACGTGATAGCTTACGCCTCGTCGTAAGCCTTCCTATTCGCATTGATTATTTATTCTTATGACTGGTTGTAAGCTACCGCGACGCCTGCCTTCTTACCGCTCTGATCACTCAGGGTGTAGTAATGAAACATGAACTGTAGTGCAGCAGACTTGCCCAAGTTGCCCCAGGGGCAGTCGGTTTGGTCTAGCGTAAGGTGGCGCTAACAAAGTTCTATCTACAGTTTGGTGAAACAAGAGGTGAACTAAGCCTTATAATAGCGTTTTTTTCTGAGTGGAAGAAGCATAAAAATAAAATAAAAATGATCGGATTATAAGGCAGCCTGCTGATGAAATAAAAGAAACAAGCCACTGTGTATATTTATTCTATTTTTAAAGTGATTTTTCCATTCAGTTAGAACCTTTTTATCACGATGAACCCTAATATAAGCAAAACTGTAGATAGGGCCTTTTAACATCGCCATACGCTAGATAATACGTTGCAATCGGGATTTCCCCCAGTGTCAATGTAAAGTTGCCGGGACCAGTCACCGTCCATCGTGATGATTGACAGGTATGTGTCATCATGCGTCGCACTGGGTGAAGGCGAATAAAGACTTGATTAATTAATTAACTATGCTGAACGCTGTCGAGCTGTGGAAACTGCAACGTCGGCATTATTACAAGACGGTTCGATTGCAGATGTAGAGATGCAGGACGAATTAAGTGAGATTCAAGATAAAATGTGGGTAAAATGTGTTTTAAGAATATTTTTTATTGGAAAGCAAGAACGTGATTCTTTCTTTCCCTGATATATTTTCATGACCAATTTTCCATGTCATTGTTTAAAATTAAATTAGGGGCGAGCTTGCTGTACAGCTTCTATTTGAGAATTCCCCCGATTCGATTACACGGTCGAGCAAATACATTTGTCAGATTTCGTCCCTTGTTGGTTGATTGCTATCAGTATATAACTTTTTTGTTAATCGGCAAAGATAAAGAGGAGTCTCTGTGTGGCAGCTCGTACAATTATCAATTCCTTGATGTAATCTAGTTGCTGACGTTTGGCGTTACGAAACCAACGAATGAATTGAAACTGAAATCTTTGTGGGCTTAACACTGGCTGTGTCTTTTCAGCGTGTATCAAATTTAAATCGATCTCTCCTATAAATGTTTCCAGCCTGCAGATAGCATGCACCTAGATCAGAATAACCTCATTATTGCCAAGAAAACCGCAAGAAACATAAAATTAAACCAATGTGTGGCGAGGTGAGACAAACTATGAAGAGCGGGGCGAGGGTGGAACGTGCGGTTTTAACCAGGAAGATCCGGATTATATCTGGAATCAGATCACTTTGACCCTTTCCATCTGCATTATTGTCATTTGTCAGTACGTTGTGAAACTCCGCTGCGCTTTTCTCTGGCAGCAGCTCGTAAATCAACATATTGCCATAAATAATCTACCTTAGAAAATACAATATATTAAACCTGTAAGGAAGCTTTTATCGTAATACATGTACACGAATCAAGCACCATCATCGTCATTATCGTTATTATTTTTACATTAATAGTAATAATAACAATAATAATAATAATAATAATAATAATAATAATAATAATAATAATAAT
>RQTK01000274.1:0-40139 GCA_003991915.1 Elysia chlorotica | reverse complement strand
CTTTCTCTCTCTCTCTCTCTCTCTCTCTCTCTCTCTCTCTCTCTCTCTCTCTCTCTCTCTCTCTCAGACACACTTACTTTTTCCCTTCCTCTGTATGAATTTGTGTGCTTTACTTGATGGCTACCTCTCTTTCCCCTAACCCATCCCCTTCTGGTTTATACTGATGTTTAAAGAAATCATCAATAAAGAAAAAGAAAAATATTTTATAAATTGTCTCAATTTTCTTTGCTTTGGATCTCACAATGGGTGTTTTATGGCTGCTGTATGGATACCTACCGCATGATCAATTGCAAGTGAAAATATGTTGAATGAATATTGCAATATAAAAATTTGTAATATTTTTTCACCTAGTGTATTGCATTATTTTTACCTTGACACTGGAAATTGTTAAAAAAAACAACTAATATAACCTTTTTTCATTGTGGGTATAGGGTTTAGTGGTTCTAGAAGTAAATATGTGGCTTTTAAAACTGGCAGTCTTGGTTCATATCTTTTGGTTTTTGCCTTTTTTAGTAATAGGTACTGCAAATGATTAGTTTATCAGAGTTTTACAGCAAACTGATAATAAATGTTATAATCCGATAAACCTGTCCATACAGAATGTGGGATCTGGATCAAGACGATAACTACATCCTCACATTAGAGGGTCACTCTGGCTACGATAGCAGCAACGAGGCCATTATGTGCCTGGCTTTCAACAGCGGCACTGGCGTGCTAGCAGGAGGCACCAACATGGGTAACGTTGCACTGTGGAAATACACTCCTCCTATAGCTGGCCGCAAGGTGGATGGAGACGAGAAGTGGAGGCTGCAAGCCCCGGCAACTGTGGAAGGTCCAGTCAGACAGATCAAGGTATATCATTATTACTCATTTGTATTCACTGATCGATTTCTGACTTAAAAAAAAAAATGGAAAGTCTGAGAGCTAGACTGAGTAAATGAAGAAGGATGTTCATTAGTTTTTCTATTTTTATTTTCGGTTTGTTATTTTAATAGATTTTTTTCTCTTTTTTTTTCGTCCTATTATACTAGGTGACTTGTATTCATTGCATATTGCACTCCTTTATTTTTCAGTGGAGTCACAGCAAAGGGTTCATGGCGGTGAACACAATTGCAAATGTTTATGTGCTTTGTGAACAAGTGATGAGTTACAGCTACAAAGATCAGGTAATAAAAAGTCAATTAATCTTGAACATGAGTAAACTCTACTTCTAAATGAGTCTGCATTTGAGGTTGTTTCTTTGAAACAAGGGAAGAAATAAAATAAAAGAACTACAGAACATTTTGGGCCAGTAAAGAAACCTTTACATGTCGGTATAAAACAGTAAATGTTATGGTAAAATATATTTTTCTTTGTTGTAAAAAATTGTGCATGCATTGTATGTAATATAAATATTAGGTAATAGTCGTTTTTGTTTAAATATCATTTCTTTGATGATTGCTAAATACAACTACTTGTAATATAATAATGAAGAAAAGGAAGAGGTCTAAAATTACTTGCCTGCATGTAAGTGTTTTTGTTGTGAAATTTAATATTGTACTATTTTCCCTTCAATATTTTTGTTAATTCTCTCTAAATTATTACCACATTGACTTTCATTTCCCCCGCAGACTGCAGTTGTCCAGTACGGACCAGGAGCTCTTAGCCTGGAGATCTTCAGTGCAGGAACACACCATGATGTGAAAACAGAGATCCAAGTCAAGGGCATTTGTACAACAAAGGTCAGGGAACAAGTTCAAATAAGTCTCGAATTTTTATAGTAAAAAAAAATCCCCATTTTTTCTATATCTTAACAACAAAGAGAGTTTGATCCCATTCAATGGATGTGTAAATATATGTTTTACTATTAGTTTTAGACCCTAAATGTAAACATATCCAGATGTAGTTTTTGCGTGAATATGTTTTGTATATTATAGTTTTCCTCTACCTTTTTGCACTAGGATGCTCTTGCAGTTTGGAATGGGAAGAGAGTGATTGTTTATGATTTCGCCCCGGACAAGTCTATGGTCAAAGCAGCAGGTTTGTACTAATTTTGTAGCTTTGAGGGTTTTTTTGTGAGTCTGAGAGAATTGTTTCCTACACATCATGAGCTGGGAATCAAATTTGTATCAATTTGTAGAAGTCAAATAGATAAAATAAAGCAAGCTAAGGCAACAAAAAAGGCATTCATGAGTTGTGTGTTTCCCTAGTTGGCTTCTATTCTGGAGATCTCAGGTTCCATCTCACAAATAGTCAAAAATGATTGTCATCCTACTGGTTGAATTGGTGTCAGTTATAATGTGACCTCCCAGACAGAAGTTCTGGTTTCTCACCCCTGTCTGTATTGGGCAACCACTATTGATCCCACTATCTTTGAAGAGAACTTTGAGAGAATTTTAGAGAAACTGTAAGGACATTTTTTAGACTCAGGATTTGCTTATAAATCAAGCAATTCACAAAATAATACCATGATCTTTTGATACAGATTTGTTTAAAGCAAGACTATATATAGCATTGTTCAAACCAATGCAATAAAACAAAGGTTTAGATTATAGATTTTCACTTGAAATTTTCCACAGAACTTGATAATTAGGAAGAAAAAGTAATCATATACTCCAGACTTGATACTCACAATCTGCCTACCAAATATGCATTTAACAAAATCATGTTGTGATAGTTTGATACTTTATTTATGACAGTTTAAACCAATACGATTAAATTACATGTTTGCTTTTTTCCAGGAACTTTTGCCACAGAAGCTATGGTCATTGCTCTTTATGAACAGAATGTCTACACCATTGAGCAAAATAAAGTGCAAGTTAGAACATTCCAGGTGAGGCTTTGCAATTATTTTTACATTGTATTTTTAATATATGTTTTATTTACTATTCTTTTACTAAAAATGCTTTTAATTCTTTTTAAATGGCTTATAATTTGTTCCAAGGCTGTACAAAATAAAAATTAAACAGCTTTTTTTGTTAAATCTCTTAACTAATTATCTTAAAGTCAACTCTTATTTTTCAGTTTGTAATATTGATAAAATTCATTTCTTTTTTATATTACTGCCTGTAGGAAGGACTCTTTAGGAAAAAGATTAGATATGGGAGAACTGTTTGTGCATCTTGAAACAGGGCCTAAAAGATTGTTTGGTATTTTTCTCATTCATATTGATGAGAATATCATGTTTATTTTATTTCTCATTATCAGGGCACAGTAAAACAACTGATGACCTTTGCAGAGCCTGAAGGTCACCCTGTGAGCCTGGATGTTTGTGGCAGTTACTTGGTTGTTGCAACTGATGTTGGAATAATAAGAGTCTACGATCTCTCAAGAAGGTATGTGTAATTATCTTGAAAGGTTTGGATGTTATGTGTTAAAAAATGTCCTCTTTTCAAATAGTGTTGTGTAGAAAATTATAAAGTATTTAAATTAACAAAACACACTTTTTATTTCCAAGGGAGGCCAAACCACACAGTAACCCCAAGAATCTAGCAGAAGTCATTCCTGGTTTTGGTGCCGTTGTCTCAGCCAAGGTCAATTGTGCTGGAAACAGAGTCAGCATACAAGCTGTCACTGTAAGTACCTCATCTACAATATGTATGTATTTTTTTCCTTAAAAAAATTTTTTTTTGTCTACCTTACTTTTTCCCCTCCATCTCCATTCCTTTTAGACTTTATCATTAATGTGACCATATTTGATGGTATCATCTTGTCTCTGTCCCATTTATTTAAGTTTTCTTTTCATTTAACCCTTTGAGCCCTGGTGCCCTGACAGTATTTTGACTCTATACCTAGCCTCCTGAGCTGAAAATGATTTCTAGGCCCACAATGTCTGTCATCAAAATATGTGTTCACTGGTGTGTTACTGTGTATTTCTTAGTCAATTCTAGATCTAAATATACATGTTTATTAAACAGTGTTACAGTGCTCAGTGAATAAAAGCTACACTGCTTAAGAGGTGTTCAGGCTCAAAAGGTTAAAGAAATATTTTTATTATTAAATAATGTTTCATGGATCTATTTACAGTTTTAAAATAGGCAGCTCACACAAAAAAATATATTATAAAGCAGAAAAAGATGTTAGCATGTGTATCTTGTAACCTAACTTGAAACACAAGGGAAAATGTCAAAGTTTATCACATTAAACCCACACAAATTTGATAGATTGTGATAGTGTCTTCGTGTTGACCAATTTGAATAACATCAAAAATTGAGGTTGTGTTCTATTCCAATTTTGTAATTGTTATACGCAAGTTTTCTAAGAGTATCTGCAATATAAGTCCAACAACTTGCGATGTTGGACATAAATCCTAATCGTACATTAAGAGTATAAAAAATACAGAGCTGTTTTGTGTGTGTGTATGTGTTAAATTCAAATTGAAATATTTCACATGGTAATTTTTATTTATATAATCCTCCTTTGGATTCATATCTTCCATTCTTCAAATATCAATTTTGACAATTTAAAAACTGGTATCCCAGATAGGAAATACAATGTACCAACACAAGTACAAAACAAGCCGTACAATAAGACAATAAGTGTTGAGAATCGAGCCTTTGCTTTCAGGCTGAGGGCAAGCCGGACCACCGGATGTACTTCTGGGATGTTGAGCTGGATACTGTGCAGTACTTCAACTTTGAGACGGGTCGTGGCGAGCAGGACGATTACCCAGCGCCAGGGGGAACCCAGGAGGCGGTGGATGAAGAGGACACAAATGATGCTGAAAGGTGAACAAAGCAGTAAAGAATAGTGGAATTAACTCAATGGAGTCACTGTATTTTGCCATCAATGCTTAGGAAATCGCACTAGCTTGGGAATTTTCGCAAACTTTGCATCATTTTAACCAAGAAAGGTAGAAGACAGATTTTAGCAGATTTGAAAACTTCAGATATTAATCTTTCAGTTGCTATTTCCAAGCCTTGAGTTAAGAGGAATAGTTAAGATCCATATCATCCAGTATTGATTTTTTTAAAAACATTTTGCTGATTTTTATTTATTTATTTATTTATCTATTTATATACCAGATTTTTTAATGTTTTTATTTAAAGGAGGAGGAAGGGGGGGGGGTGTGGTCATTATATGTGTATTTTCAGTTGTATTCAAAATTTGTAATTTATGGTGAATCTCTTTTGAAAATCCCCCCATTATTACTTTCAGCTTTTTTTTTTTAATGGTGCACTGTGGTAATTAAGGGTATCTGGTATTAGTATGTAAAAAAAGTCCATAAATCAACCCAAACTGAAGTTTAAGAATCTATTTACACAAGGGAAAATAATGTTTTCTGTCTTTTCCCCCTCTCACTCATTTTAACATCCCCAAGGTTCCTCTGAGGAATCCTATATGGCAAGTTATGTCTTTTCTGCCTATTCCATCCTTTTCGTGGTCCTTTACACGTATATGTGCTTGCCTCCCCAGGGGCAAGACTCAGGCTGCTAAGGACATTGCGGGCCGGTACCCAGTGTCGCAGCACTGGGATCCGGCTGAGTCGAAGCTGTTTGTGTGTGAGGCCTGGAACTTGAACCGATCCACGGCTGACCAGAACCAGCGCAACAAGCCGTCCCTCACGAAAATTGTGGACGAGGGTCCTGTAAGCAACTTTTTAAAGTGAACTCATTTAGCTCTGAAAAACCTGAGCTCTTGAGCTCAATACTGCCCTATGTCCTGGCCTCCTGAGCTAAAAATAGAAGAATAATATAGGTGCCAAATGAAAGGTGATTACATTCTCACAGTATAAGCCAGATTAAAAAGAACGCCATAATTCCCGGTATTCTGGGAATATTGCTAGTGGATGACAATATATTCTTCCCAAAGAGTTACACCTGGTCGTTGGTTGGGAAGCTTGCGTGCCTCAGTGACCCCTAGAGCTATGTTGGCTCGAGATTTGTCTCCTGGTAAGTTCACCCATACTAAAGTCAGACTAAGAGCACTCACTGGCCCTCTAGTTTGGGAGTTGGACACAGGGTCAACAACCTTGTCTCTAAAAGAAAAACCACTGTTACAGAAAAGCAATGAATATCAATAAAACCAGCACATGACGTGCACTGGTGAAAGCCCTTGGGAAGTCGGTGTGCAGACAACTCTTCTGAAGACCAAGACCAGAATAGGGACCTGGAACATCAGAACCCTGTATGTGATTTAAACCCAACCAAAACAATTTTAACTCCCAGTGTACCAGGTATACAGCTTTGCAGGGTTCAGTCTGTCTTTTAAACCAGGAAGGCTAGACTTGGTGTCAGAGATGCCTGATAAGGAAGTTAAAGAAAGTTGTATATGATTATTACTATTTGTTTTGGTGGTGCTGCTATGTTTAAGGACCCAGAAGTGAAATTTGAATCATGTTTTTTTCTGTTAGATTTAGATTAATTGCAATATCGTAGAAAAATTTAGAACTTATTTATCTAAATTGGTTTCATACAGAGAAACCAATTTAGTTTTCTCTTGCTGATTCAATTTTTTTTTATGTGTACCACAAGTCCATGAAAAAAAATGCAATTTCTATGCTTAAGTATAATGTAAAAGACGGAAGTAGTTTTTCTTGCTGAAGGTAGTGTTATGACTTTTCCTTACTTTCATATAGTGTCTCCCAAAATCTTTTTAGATTTGTAACATTGGCAGGTGGTCTTAGTACCTTCTAAATTCAAATAGATCTGTTGGATTTTTTAAATCTATGTGAACAATTTATTATGCTTAATGTTTTATTCATTTTCAAACTCTATACTTCACATGTTCCCTCAGGTGGAGGTGATGGTAATCTCTTTGTTCTGCACACCTGAAAATGGAATCTTAATACAGGACAACTTTCCTCTCCCCTCATCATTCAGCTCTCTGATGGGGGTGGAGGTGCCTTATTACATCTTCACAAAAAAGGTACGGTTTTTATTGCAATAGAAAAAATAAAGGTTGTTTTCCCATTGAACGTCATTTTATTGGACAGCAAATAGTTAATAATGTTACGAAATAATTCTCTCGCTTTTTGCCTCTCTCCTAAAGTAAAAAAAGAAAAATTTTTTTGTGCTTTTTTTCAGTCTCACCAGCCTAAAGTTTTAAATAAGCTAATTATTCTCTGTGCATTACATTATGTTACAAATGTGACAAAATTTGAGGTCTTAGTACTCTCTTATCATCACCAGAGCGAGAGCAGTGTGGAGGAAATGGAGAATCAAGGTGGCCCCAGAGTCTTGTCAGATCCTTCAACACAGCCCAAGCTTGTGGCTCGAAAGATCATGCGAGATTTTGTGGGCCTTGAGTCCAGCGACAAAGGCACTCGTGATGCAATGATGAACTTCAGTTTTTTCCTTGCTGTCGGCAACATGGACGAGGCATTCAAGGCTATCAAACTTATCAAAAGGTTTGTAACAGTGATGTAGGCATGGCATCTAGGTTTATTATATAATTAACTTTCAAAAATGGATTAAAGTATCACATCAGAGTTCTAAGAAAAACTTTCTGAGGTTATCCAATAGAGGTAAAATGCTTATCTGATTGAAGCTTTGTAAATTTTAACTACCTTACAATTCTCCGCATTTTCTATCGGAAGTACCAACAGATTGTTAATTTTTAAAATATCTTCTCACTTTCTGAGGTTATCCAATAGAGGTAAAATGCTTATCTGATTGAAGCTTTGTAAATTTTAACTGCCTTACAATTCTCCGCATTTTCAATCGGAAGCACCAACAGAATGTTAATTTTTAAAATATTTTCTCCCTGGCAGTGAGTCTGTGTGGGAGAACATGGCCAAGATGTGTGTAAAGAGCCGTCGCCTGGACGTGGCGAGCGTCTGTCTGGGGAACATGGGCCATGCCAGGGGAGCCAAAGCTCTGCGGGAGGCAGCCAAGGAACCGGAGCTGGATGCTAGAGTGGCGGTGCTGGCCATGCAGCTCGGCCTTTATGTGAGTTTCTTTTTTATGCTGCTCAGTAACGAACATCAACACTATATAGGGTATATTGTAGATGGGCTCCATGCCTAACGTCTGAAAATTGTATGTGCTGCCCCACACAAGACACTGGGGAGAGACTTGGACTCCTGTCTCAGATAGCCACATTATACTGACACCGACCCAACCAGTAATAGAGGATATCGGGCTCATACATTTTTACTAATTGTGAGTTTTGAACTGGGGCCCTCCCAAATGGGAGATCAAGACTCTGCCACTTGAGCCAGTTCGCCTTTCTGTGATTCAAGTTAAAAAAAAATTATCATTCCACTCTGTACTGAGTTCAATGTGATAAAAATTGTTGATTGTTTTTTGTGTTGCAGGAAGATGCAGAGAGATTGCTCAGAAATTGCAAACGCTATGATTTACTCAATGAATTTTATCAAAACCAAGGACAATGGCAAAAGGTGAGTAGCTTTGATGATTGTCTGATTCTGGTGGCCAAACAAGCAGGCACCATCTTATTATTGACATCTTATGAAAGCAGACATCAAAACTTTATTTTACTTGATGTCTTTAATGTCTCAGGTTTGAAGGATGAGAGTCTTTCTTTTAATCAAGGACAAATGGATCATACATTTTTTCTTTAACTTGAATTCTACCAAAATGTGATTTTTTGTTTTGTTGTTAAAAATGCAATTATATATTTTTTGTGACACCTTTTAATGACTAAAATAAGTTAAAGATGCACAAGACACTCACCAACTTTGATAAAACTCTCGAGTTTAAACCAAGATGTATAGACAATCAAAAATGCTTTTAGAAGATTTTGAATTTTTGTTGTTATTGATTAAGCTATTCACATCGCATGATTCAAGGTGTATTCTACTATTTAGGAGAACTTTTGAAAATTTATAAAAAGTAAAACCTATGGTATTTGTTATTTCAAAATGGAAAGTGTGCAGTTCATTGCAAAAATGTGCTAGCACAAGCCCATTTGTGTGTAGTGGGATGAGAAAAGTTGAAGTAATAAAAAAAATGCTATTGTCATATCCACAAAAAATTTTTTTAATCATTTAGAATTTCTTCCTTCTGTAGGCTTTGGAAACTGCAGAAATGTATGATCGCATACACTTGAGAACCACGTTCTACAGTTATGCCCGTCATCTGGAGGAACAAGGGGATACAACAGCTGCCATTCCAAAGTGAGTAAGACTAATCTGACTTGATACAAATATTGTCCTTAAATTGATGATATGTTGTGGGTAAAAAAGGATCCCAAGAGATTTTTAAATTTTTTTTTTATTATTTAAACAATTTTTTGTTTACTTTGAAAATTTATGTTTTCTTCCTTTCTTGCTTTATACCCTATACAGCTATGAGAAATCTGAAACGCACAAGTTTGAAGTGCCAAGAATGCTGGCCGATGACCCTGAGCAGTTGGAAGAGTATGTTAGCAGGACCACAGACAAGTAAGAAATTTTATAATATATTGTCTCTGTAATTAGGAATTTTCATTTCACAGGTATGTTTAAAATATTAACTCTTTGGCCTATAAAGTAATAAATCGTGCAATGAGTAATGCTCAATGGTGTAAAAAAATTAAAATGAGTAAAAAGCATACGTCACATACACATAAATATAGGAGGATAATAGTATGACAAAATAGGACGGCATATATAGTCAAAATACTTTTGACTGTTCACAGAACTCAGGTTTTCAAGTAAATCACACAGCCCTTTGTGAAATTCTGTTCCATATGAAGTTTCCTAGATGTTACACCATCTCCATCATCGTTTCTTTATTCACTGTAGTATTACGTCTCTCATGTGCTCAACATTTGTAAGATAATACTGGGAAGTCATGTTTTCTAGTTGTTAATTCAGCTTTACTTCTCATTTTCTTTTAACCAGAGGCACAGAGATTACAAAACTGTTACTAAATATTGTACTGCATCTTTATAATGATAAGAAGTGCATGTCCTCATTTTTTTTTATTAATGTTTTTATCAGAACACTTCATCGGTGGTGGGCTCAGTACATGGAGAGCACAGGGGACATGGAAACAGCCATTCAGTTCTATGAGACAGCCCAAGACTTCTTTTCACTTGTCCGGGTGTACTGCTATTGCAGTAATATGGAAAAAGTAGGTTTCATTTTTATACACTATGGTGAAGTAGAAATCCTTTATACATTTCATTCGTAAAAAAGTCATACAATGAGATCTATCTTTGAATCTTGACATTTCAATCTTCACTCTCTTCATTTTTTTTTTTATTAAGCATGTTTTGCTCTGGATATGTAATAAAAGAAGAGAGTGCATAGAATTAAATTTATATCACTTTAGTTTTTATTTTTTAAATTCCTGACCTAAATACCAACCTTTGAACTAAAAATCTCCAGGCCTCATCCATCTGCAATGAGACCGGAGACAAAGCCGCCTGCTACTATCTGGCCAGGCAGTATGAGAACCAGGACGAGATCAAGGAGGCCATCCACTTCTTCCAGAGAGCCCAGGCCTATGGCAGTGCCATACGCTTGTGCAAGGTAAAAACACATTGTTAAAGCCCCAGAAAACAAGCAAAAAAAAAAAAAGAGGAAATTATGCTTTAAACTGAGTTTATATACTTTCAAATTAAGGTTTATGTTGTTTCATGGAATTTTTAAATTTTTTAATAATCTTTTGTGTTTTTTGTTTTTGTTTTTAAATTGATTCTTTTAAAGATCCCAAATATACAAACACACAACTGAGAAAACCTTTATTTCCCCAAGTCATGTCCTTATTGTATGAGATTGAGGGGTGTAAAAGGGCTGAGTTTTCTAAGAGGTAACGCTCTATAAGTCATCTGTACTGTTGTGATCTTTGATTACAGGAGCATGGGTTTGAAGACCAGCTGCTAAACTCAGCCCTGATGGGCCGACCAGAAGACATGATGGAGGCAGCACGGCACTATGAGACCAAGCAAGGCTTCCAGGACAAGGCAGTCATGTTGTACCATAAGGTTAGCTTTATGTTTTCCACTTCCTTCTTGAGACTGGCTTAGTAAACTATTGACAACTTTTTCAAATATAACTTACACGGAAATTCATCTTTTCATGACAAGATGCCTAGCCGTCATACACTGTATGTACTCGAGGCAGTCAATTTGCCATTCCCCATGACGCCTAGAAGTATAATGTATGTCACATTATACTTACCAAACTCAATCAGTAGTAAGCCAGGAGGCTTGAATTGGATTCAAACCTCAGACTTCTGCCTTGCAGACATGTTTTGACCCTAGGGCCACAATGTAAGATGCAGTCTCATTGTAAAGGCAACCCAATGTGAATCAGGCACAAATTGGAATTTCGCCTTTAGGGTTATTTAGGTGAGCCAAAAAGAATCAAATCTACTTTATGGGGCTGAAAAAATTCTATAGTTTCTAGAACCAGAGATAATTTTTTATATTTGAAAATGAATATTTTCAATATAGAGCAGTTTTTCTATGTTTAGAGGTCTGTAACTCAAAGCTCCTATGAACTGGACTTGTGCGGGATTCACCCATGCTGCTTCACTTGTAACATGAGATAAACCATTCACTTTCTTTTTTCATTATTTCCATCTGTGTCCGCGCCAGGCTGGGAACTACTCTAAAGCGCTGGACCTGGCCTTCACCACGAAGCAGTTTGGCGCCCTTCAGCTCATCTCCAGTGACCTTGACGAGAGGGCAGACCCCGAGCTGCTGCAGCGCTGCGCAGACTTCTTCCTTGAGAATGGACAGTACGACAAGGCTGTGGACCTCCTGGCCATTGGCAAGAAGGTTAGTTCTGCGCAGCGGCAAGGAACTGCAGAGCATGTTGCCTTAAGTGGCAGAATGTCGGGCTTATATTGGAAAGGTCACTGGATTGATCGGGTTAATTTATTGTCCCTGTCTTGGGATCCGTCTGCAGTATAGCTTAGCTGCTGACATTGAATGCTAAGAAACCAACCAATCAAGCAAATAATGTGGAACTTTAATGAAATGCAACAAAGTATATAAAGAAGATCTTAAAATCGGGTATGTTATAATATTGTTATCTGCAAGATTTTTTTAGACAGCGGCATTCTTAACCTGGTACAAACACAATTCTTTTTTCAGTCATCTTGTTCATGCAAGGGAACTGGTTTTGTGGTAGTCTCTATAATATCCAAAACTTTTTATTTGCCTTTAGCATCATTAGATAATGTAGGAACTTTCCTGCTTGCAAAACCAAATGTGCACTCACATAACTAAGCTTATACCATTACCTGTATCCAAATTCTACATTGAGGAGGAGCACACTTAGAATTAAGTATATTTATATATAATTCTATATCAACCTGTTTTTCTGCTTTTATGTACTAAATATTTTATATACACACACACATATATATATATATATATTAATTTTAAAGTGAAAATAAGTTGTTATAACCAACTACATCTTCTTTCTTTTCTCCACCAAACTTGCCGCTAGTTCTGGGAGGCAGTGAAGATTTGCATGGACCAGACTGTGGAGATCACAGAAGACCTCTCTGAGAAGCTCACCCCAGACAAAGACTTTGACCCGGACCCCATGGCGCGCCTCAAGATCCTGGAGGCCATCGCTGAGGTGTGCATGCACCAGGGAGCGTATCACCTCGCCACCAAGAAGTTCACCCAGGCCGGGAACAAGATCAAGGTGAGTGGACTCCTTGATGCTGGCCGTATTTAAAGGTGTGGTTGTGTCTATAGCTGGACGAGCGAAGGCATTTTTTTGTTCTTTCATTTCATTCTACGTTCTTGTTCTTTAGAATGATATCTTTGGTTCTAATTGAGATATTGTGATGAAATTGGAGCGATTTCACAAAATAAGTCCAGTTTATTCAGATTTTGCCACAAAAAGGCAAATATAGGGAAAAATTGTAACGAGGGGAACAAAATTCTAACTGCAGTGGTGAATTATTAACTTCAATGAAGTAAGGTTTACAAGTTTGATAATGATCCCTGACCAAGTCTGAAGAAAAATTAGATTTATACTGTGAGATTGATACACACATGTTTTGCTCAAAAGTTAGGGACGAAAGCAGTGCAGCTAATAGCTAGAGATGTGGAGATGAAAGAATTTGACAGGGTAATTTTGTAGCACCACACCTACTCGTTATTATTACATTGGTTCGTGAGTAAGGCAAAGTGGATCAATTTAACTCAAAGTAACTTTAAGCTAGCAAGATGAGGAAAAAGTATACAAGGACAGAATATTGGTCATTTTTTAAAACATGTTTGCATCTGCATGCATCTTTTCATTGAAGCAAGTCTTTGTAGTATTTTTTTTTTTAGAAACAAATTGATGGTCAGATTTTCCTAGGATGGATCAAAATTGATTTAATACTAAGTCAGCTAACTTTGATTTGTATTTAAACAGCTAGTTATTCCAGGAGTGCATAAAACATTTTATAATGAGTGAATTTTTAAGAACAGTCATACAAAATTAGTACAAAATCAGTACTAAAGTCACCTTAATTTTATTCATCTTTTTTACATTATGATATTGTGTGCTAATTCAATTTTCTCTCTACATATCATGTAACTTTTGCTTTCTTTAATCTCTCGAAAATCTGATAAGGTATCCTTTCATTTGAAACAATTTGCTCCATACCTTTCAAGGCTATGAAGGCCCTTCTCAAGTCTGGGGATACTGAGAAAATCATGTTCTTTGCGGGCGTGTCGCGGCAGAGGGAGATCTATGTGATGGCGGCTAACTACCTGCAGTCTCTGGACTGGCGGAAAGATCCAGAGGTCATGAAGAACATCATCGCATTCTACACTAAAGGCAGAGCTCTGGATGCCTTGGCTTCCTTTTATGATGCCTGCGCTCAGGTGATATAAGATTAAAATTTTTCCTAGATCTGGCACGTTTTAGGACTATGGTGGAATTTCGTATTGCCAATTATTCCAAAAACCATATGTGTAGCGACACCACATTTTATGTTTTTCTTTTTTTTTTTTTCATATTTTAATATATTTTGCTTGAACACTCTTGGCTCTGTTTGATTTTCAAGCTTTTAAATATAGAAAATAATTCCAATTATAAAAAGGATATAGAACAAAATATTTTCCCCTCATTCGGAGTC
Organism: Elysia chlorotica; assembly: GCA_003991915.1. Taxonomy (NCBI): domain Eukaryota; kingdom Metazoa; phylum Mollusca; class Gastropoda; family Plakobranchidae; genus Elysia; species Elysia chlorotica. Next base: position 26,175 of record RQTK01000274.1, on the reverse strand, counting down.
AGTTTTAGGAGTGTAATTTGGCGTTGACTGTTTTACATGACTTTGAAACTTTAAAAAAATGAATTTACCCAAAAGGAAATTGAAGTGCCTTAAGGTACATTCTTTTAAATCCTGAACCAAATATACAAAACATTTGACAGTCATATTTTTATTTGGACCATCTGTTAATGGGATCCATTTAATCTTTTACTGCCCATGGCTTACACAAAGTATGACAGTTTTCAAGGGTAAAATTGTCACTACCTGGTATAGAAGTCGTAACTCTATTGGATGCCAAAAGATACAACATAGACAAATTCAAGCTAAACAAACTTAACAAAGTTTGCTTTTCCATGCTTCTTTCGATCATACAAATTCTGTCTAGATTGGGGTTGGTAAATACCAGAACTATTACAAGATCCTTGGTGGTCCTTTAAACACTGCTCCTTTTTAATTTATTGCTGTTCATATTTGGAAGACGAATACGATAAATATGGCAGGACATTCAGTCATCATTTAAATTTTATATTCATTGGTATCCAAGTTTAGATAGATGAGTACCAGAACTATGACATTATATTTCTCACTGTCCAGAACAATAACATTATGTTAATTGCAGGTTAAGATAGGCGATTACCAGAACTATGACATTATATTTATCACTTTCCAAGACCATGACATTATATTTATTGCAGGTTAAGATAGACAAGTACCAGGACCATGACATTTTATTGATCACTGTACAAATTGAGATAAACACGTACCAGGATCATGACATTATACTTATTGCTGTTCAGGTTGAGAACTATGACATTATGTTTATCGCAGGTTGAGATAAACAAGTACAAGAACTATGACATAATCTTTATGGCTGTCCATAATGAAAACTATGACATATTTATGGCTGTGCAGGTTGAGATAGACGAGTACCAGAACTATGACATTATCTTTATAGCTGTCCATAATGAAAACTATGACATATTTATCGCTGTGCAGGTTAAGATAGACAAGTACTTGAACTATGACATTAATAATGATTATGTTTATCGCCGTCCATATTGAAAACTATGACATATTTATGGCTGTGTCAGGTTGAGATAGACGAGTACCAGAACTATGACAAGGCCCTGGGGGCGCTGGGCGAGGCCTACAAGTGCATGTCCAAGGCCAAGATGGACGACAGCATGCTGCAGGAGGAGCGCCTGGGGGCCATCAAGCACAAGATGGCGCTCATCAAGAGATTTGTCATGGCACGCAGGTCAGGCTGGGAAGCACTGGCTCACTTTGTTTCATGACTGGTGATGCTTGTTTTGTGGTAGTCTTAGACTGAGGGGGAGGGGATGGGATGTAGGTAGCTCAGTGGGTAGGGCATGCGACTTATAATCAGGAGTTCCTGGTTTGAAGTATTATACACTTTATGATTATATATCTTCATTGAGATCAATATCTTAATCTGAAGGCATTTCATTTAATTAGTGACTTGTACGTTAATTATTGTTTGGTGCATGGATCCTTTAGTCTCTCAAGTTTGTGAAAAGAAGTTGTTTTTTATCAATCAACATACGTTCATATATGTTGTTTTCTAGTTCTTAAATTCCTCTTTAAATGATAAGGCACATGAAAGTAAACTATTTAAAAAAATAAAAAAATAAATAAAAGTCCTAAAAAAAATGGAAGAAGGGTTTTCATTGTTATATTTTATAAAAACTATCAGCATTACATCCAGGTGAAAAATGTAAATTTCTTAAAATTGTGAAGAAAAGTTTCACAGAAGCTGTCACATGAAAATATCAAGTAAATTATGTTTAGTTAAAGAGTAATATAGACTCTAAGCTATATTTAACGCAGAAACTTTGACATTGTGAAATGCCTATCCTATCAGATCGTATCAGGAGAACTCAGAAGAGTCCATCAAACAGTGCCAGGTCCTTCTGGAGGAGCAAGACCTCGATGCTGCTGTCAGAATCGGCGATATTTACGGCTTCATGATTGAGCATTATGCCTCAAAGGAGAGGTGGAAGGCGGTAAGGAACAAATGAAAATTAAATCCATCTACTTCCCTTTTCCTTTATTTTAACAATTTTTTCCATTTTTTATACAGTTTACCCTTTTCTCTTTGTTACTGTGCTTTCTATTTAAATGTACCTGATTTTGTGGTTTCTTTTTAATATTGTCTAAGGGTTGCTTTTGTTTTTGTATAGCCTTTGCCATGCCCAATTTTTCATGCCTTCGCCCTACCCAATTTTTCATGCCTTTGCCCTGCCCTATATCTCATGCCTCGGCTCTGCCCATTTTTCATGCCTTTGCGCTACTTAATTTTTGTATGCCTGTGTCCTGTCCCACCAATTTATCATACCTTTGCTATGCCTCAATTTTTCACGTCTAGTCTTTCCATCTGTCTCTAACAGGTCCATACCTTCTCAATTTTGCATGTTTTTGCCCCACCAATATTTTCATGCCTCTCCATCCATCTCCACCAGGCCCACGCCCACCTTGAGGAGCTCCAGTCGCGAATGCCGGGCATCCACCTCGGCTACTACATCAACAGCAAGACTGTGGAGGCCATCTTCCAGGCACTTGCGCTGCCCATGGATCGCAGCTACGCCAGCAAGGCTCAGGACAGGGCTTTCAACGGAGGCTTCAGAGTGGGAGGAGGGGATGGCGAGGCGGACGAGGAACACGGGGAGTTCATAGAGGAGGAGGTTATTGAGGACAATGTATAGCTAGATATAATGAGCGACAACACCAATAAGGTCTAGACATATTGTCGAAGAGTTTATAGAGGAGTTTATTGAGGACAATGTATAGCCAGAGAGAAACATGGGGAGTTTATAGAGGGGGTTATTTAGGACAATGTATGGCTAGATATGATGAGCGGCAACACCAATGAGGTCTAGACATATTGTCACTGGGCTAACAAAGAGTTTATAGAGGAGGTTATTTATGACAATGTATAGCCAGAGAGGAACATGGGGAGTTTATAGAGGAGGTTATTTAAGACAATGTATGGCTAGAGAGGAACATGGGGAGTTTATAGAGGAGGTTATTTAAGACAATGTATAGCTAGAGAGGAACATGGGGAGTTTATAGAGGAGGTTATTTAAGACAATGTATAGCTAGAGAGGAACATGGGGAGTTTATAGAGGAGATTTTTTAGGACAATGTATAGCTAGACACCAGAAGAGGAAGCAATTGAGGAAAATGTATAGCTGGATAAAATGAGTGGCAACACCAATAAGTTTTAGACATATAGTCACTGGGCTAGCATTTGGAGATAAGCATATCAATGCCTTTGTTAGATCAGTAACTATGTCATGGCTAAGTTAAATCTTACAATGCAACGATTTATTTTGTTTAATAAAGAAAAACAATTGTAAAATTTGGACTTCCAATGCAGGAATTAATATTTCTTTTAGATTTATCTAAAAACTTGCAATCTGAACGATCAGTGATGATGTAGGTTCTCACAATGAGAAAGTTTTTGAATTTCGATTTTGATCCATGTATTTATCAATGTCATCTTTTATTTATTTGGTATGTTGAGTAGATAGCAAAATATGTTAGTTTCTTTTAAAATTTGCGCGCAGGATAAATTAGCATTAATTTACCTGAGATCTCTATCTGATGTGTAAAAAATCCAGTTTTACTCGTGTGATAATATAACTTTATGAAAACGAAAAGAATGTAATGAATTGTTGAGCGTTGCCCACAAGGGCTGGAAAAACCCAATGTTTGTCTTTGAGTGTCCACAGTTGTTTTATTTATTTTATTTATTTATATATTCAAGCCTTCAAACTGTTAGATAATAACTGACCCAAGAAGAGAAAGAAACCTAAGATTTGAAGGAAATATATATTATATGCAGAAATTAAATGATATGCATACTATTACAAAATAGCAAACATTTGTATAATTTAGCTACTTGCACTGGTTTTCGGTATAAAATTCAACTTCAAGAATCTTGGGAGAACCTTTAGATATTGATTTTTAGTTGTCATCTCAGGAAAAGTTCATTACGCGATTTTTGTCCGTATAATGTTACCCTTAGTGATCAGCGTGCATCAGTTTAAAGTGAATATTTATTTCTATTATTGATATTTCTTTTCGTATATTTCTTCTTTGAGCTAAAAATAATGTTAAAGAAATATAACCATTTGTTAAATATGCTCTGAGTGCATAAATGTATGTTTGTTGTAATAAATTTGATATTATATTTATATGTCAGATTGAACAGGTATGTTCTTGCAAGATCATTACTGAATTGAAAACACAATTTTAAAAAGTTTTACATTATGTGCCTACTAACACTTATGGTTGTGAAAGTTATAGAGTGACTATGAAACGATAAGATATAACATTCCTCTAACAGTTGTGCACTAGCCTTAACATAGTGTCATAGTTCATTCATTTCACGCAGGGACAAAAAGTAAGTGGAGGGCGTAATGTTTCATATATACATTCCTCTATTATACTCATTTGTATACATTGTCTTTTACAGTCTCGAAGGGTAAACATTTGTTTCCTAGTCAGTATAAAAAATGCAATTTATTTCACCTGCCTACTTAAAAGATAGTCTCTAAAATCTGAAATAAATTGATACATTCAAGGTTATGCAGTTATCAATTTTTTTTAAACTTTGATCAGATGAAATTTTTTATACATATATTTTTTAATTGCATAAGTGTTCAGCCGTCCCTAAGCTTTACTGAGAATACATTCCTTACAGTATAACTGGCCAGTTTTCATCATTCCACGAGAAGTGTTTTAGACCTTTGTTTTAAATACTTCTTATCCGTCCAAGTGAATTATGTGATTGTTTTAATTCTTTTTTTAAAAGATCAGTTTTGTATAAATTTGTGATACCAAAATACCTAATAAATTATTATTTTTTCATTTTAGTAAGAGGATGAGTGATATTTAATTGTTCTTAAGTTTTCATACAAAGGCTTGACTAAATTTTCAAATGTTTTTTTTATCTTGTCAGGCTACAATGATCATATTCTTGCATGAATGTTTTAAAAATGATTTTTTATAAAATATTAAAAGAAAGATCTGTGATTTTATCACAAAGTCTTGTGTTAGAAATATCCTGACTATTACTTCTACTACTACTACTACTACTACTGCTGCTGCTGCTGCTGCTGCTGCTATGAAATTTGAGCAGCTGTTTAGTTATTGTCACCTCCGGGGTGAGAAAAAACTGAGAATACACAATAGTTAGTTATTCTCATCCCGGGGGTGAGAATAACTGCAGCCATTTGAAACCCCCTAAAATAGAATTTTGAAGGAATTCGTTCACTCATTGACTCTTTTCGCTACTTTGGAGGTGAATTAAGATAACTATCAATAATTAGAATGCTTTTTACTATCACTATCAAGAGATCAACCTTCGTACAATTATAACATTCCTTAATATCAAATGGTATAATCAGTTAACTTGTCAAGATAATTCTTTGAAAGAAAAATTGCCGGTTTGATATTTTCAAAAGAAATCAAACTGTCTCCTAGTAACTTATCAATTTAATTCTAAGATGAGATAGTGGCGCCCTTTCAAATCAAACCAACATTTAAAAAAATATTATTACTTTGAGAAAACAAAACTGTACCAACTCCCTTTTTTTTCCTCTTTCGATCTCCTTCACCCCCCCCCCCCCACCCCCCCCCTTTTTTCCCAATACCTTTATATGTATCATTGACGAGTGCGTATTCAAAGCTGGAAGATGACAAACCAGTTGAACTATTTTAAAACAAGTAATTTTTGTTTACCAACACATAAGAATAGAAAACAGTTAAAATATTTTAAAGAGTTAGAAAAAAACAAAAACAAAAGCCCATAATAATATTTTAAATTCTATCACCCGAAAGTTGCCCCCCCCCCTCTCTCTCTCCTTTTATTACCGAAAAAAATGAAGTGACCTTTCGCTCATCAATGCAAGAAATATTTTCGCTTGGTTGTTTCTGGACACCCTACACTCGGACCGTGTTGACTGTAGTAGGCCTACATATTTATCATGTGTAGCCTAACCTTGGCGACATTTTAGTAGCAACCGCATGGCTAAGCCACACCCATGCTATATAATCTAGAGCACTATCAGTTTATCTCTTAGATGAGTCGATCCGCACTGTACTATGCAGCAATCATGGATCTGTACATCGTTCTACTTCTCTGTGTGGTGATTTATGTAGCGTTGTGTTGGCTGTTACACCTGCCGAAAGTGACAGATTACAGGCTGAAGTATGTTGTGATCACAGCCTGTGATAGCGGGATAGGCAGGCTGCTGGCGCTGTGAGTAATAGAGGACATTACACGACGTACTTGCTTTACACCATTTTTCTCGTTTATTACTAAAAACAGCACACATACACACACACTGCTTTGATACAGAGAAAACTTTTCATCGATAAGAATTAATGAGACTGAATAAAAATAAAATTGTGGAGGTGTTTGAATTTGAGATGAAATCGTTGCGCAAATGCAAGACTGATTTATTTTTTCTTAAATGGGGTATCGAAATAAGAAATATTCAACCAACAAACCGTCTTCTACTCGTTCCTCACTAATCCACTGGTCGGTGCAGTCAAATTAACCAAAAGGGGTTGAGTATTTATAATCAAAATATAGTAAAAAAGAGCAAGTGCCATCTCTGACTAATAAAACTAGTCTTTAGTTAAAAGATAAAGATTAGGCTAATTGTGACTTCATGCTGGTACATCAACAATTCAAAGGGGAATTATATATGTGTGTATATATTGGAAATCACTTTCCCAGTTATTTTCTTAGGATATCAGAAACCATCATTTTCATGCATTATTATCAGCTTTACACTCTATGATAACCTGTACATGCATTTCCTTGTCATTACAAACAGTACACGCAAGCAAAGAACATCAGCAAAACAGATGGCTGCCAGCTATAAAGTGCAAAGTTATTGATCAGAATGTTTTCGATTGTAACAAGAAAATAGGCTGCAAGAACGTACACACATCGACCAAGGAGGCAAAGACAGATTTCCTTTATTAGTATTTAGTGTCCATTTTACGACAAGACCATTGTGATTTTTTTCGGCTCGATAATACAACCACAGACGCGGACAGACAAACTACTGAAACAAAAAAACAACAACAAAACAACAGGAGCATAATTAGGAATACAAAAATAAACATGTTTATATTAATTCATTTTTTTTCATTTATTGAAAAGAACAACAAACAAAACAGATCTGTAATGATAAAAAATTTTTCGATCAGAAGCTATGGACCTGAGAAGCCTTGGTGTCCAATGGTAAATTAATTTCGGACAACTTCGTTTCTACATCGCTACAAAGCTTCCTTCAAAACCGAAAACTCCATAATACACAGTCGATAGATAGAGTAAAACGAACAGTACATAGATATGTTGTAGTTGTAGTTGAGTTGGTTTAACTTCTAACATCAGCACTATATAGGCTATATTGTGGACAAGTCCCAAGGCTAAGGTCTGACAATTTTATGTGCTGCCACACGCTAGACAGGGCGGGGATACCATGACACCTGTCTCAACTGGTCACATTAAACTGACACCGACCAACCACTAGGGAGCGAAATCGCAAGGGCTCGAAACACGGACTTTTTGCGTGTGAAGTCGATGTTCTACCTCGGGGCCACCGCTCGCCCCAGTACATAGATAGGAATGATAGGAATCTAGATCTACATCATTTGACCTTTTAGGCAAAATTGATCAAAATGATACTCGGACTCGAGCCGATCAGACCACTAAATAATTATTCACAAACTAAAATCTTTGGTGAGAGGAAACGAAACTTCCCCAAGTTGAACGACTCCTATTATACCCAAGTTGAACGCTCCCTATATATCCAAAATACTTGAGGTGACATTAAAATGGTTCCATCTACACTTTTTGTGCTTTCAAGAAAAACGAAATTAAGTTTAGGCTGCTATAACGTCTTTATTACTTTATCATTCACCACAATGTTTTTGTGATTTTGTAACGGAACTGCCCATCCCTGCAGTTTTCATTTTAAGGATTCTCCTGTTCAAATAGAGTCGTATCATGCCGTCACCTCCAATTTTACTAAAAATGCAACCTGTTTAATGGCGACAGGAGTCTTGAGCGAAATACGCGGAACGTGGCGGGTCTCAGTGAAGAAAAAAACAGTGGCGGCAAAAGCGGGATCGAACCGCAATCCTCCGATCAGAAGCCGCTATCTCTACTGGATCAGCGCGCCCTCTAGAATAGTGCACACTTGTCCTTTATTAAATAGATAAATGATATGGTTTTGTTTTCTTTGATAACATACGATTTTTTAAGTCTCATTCAAAATCTTCAGTAGTGTACACGTGAAGCCTTTTTTGATCGGGGTTAGGGTAACCTGCATAAGGTAAACAAAGGAATGTACGTGTTAAATAAATTGTGTAGAAAAAAAAACAACACAAGGTATATAATACAATGTAACGTTTGTCATCCAAGATATTCATTACTAATTTTATGACATGTAGAACGATTATCGCGCTTTTAACATAGTCTCTTCACAGCTAAGACCTACCTTTCTGTTGCAGCAAAACAGTGTCGATACTTTGGCAACACTGCGACCTTCCCATACCACCAGATTGTTTATACTATTTGTTTGTTGCTCCACCTAAATTTGCTAAAAGACACCACAAACAACATCATCACTACCAACAACATCATCACTACCAACACCACCACCACCACCACCAACAACAACAACAAAGGGATTGTTATTCTTTTATTGCACCTGCATCATTCATTTTGTCAACTAAGTTAATGTTGACAAATTAATGATAATGATTGGGATGATGATGGGGAGGAGGATGAGGAGGAGAAGGAGGAGGAGGAGGAGGAAGAGAAGTAGGCCTACTACTATTACTTCTACTGCTGCTGCAGCTGCTACTGCTACTGTTTATGTTACTATTACTACTAGTGCTGGTACCGCTTCCATAAATCTCACCTATTTCAACGGTTGTCTTTATTTGAAACATACCCAGACGTTTACACGCACTCGGGTTCAATGTTTTCGCTGGTTGTGCCACCAGAGAAGGCGTGTATGCTTTGACTAAAGGCTCTGCACCTCGCCTGAAGCCGATCTTGCTGGATGTTACCAATGAGGAAAGTTTGCAGGACTTTCTGAAAACCGTCAAATTAAATCTCCCCAGAGATACAGGTACGCCTAATTATATGTCCAATTTATTTTTCACTTGATTTACTGCCTTTTGCTTATACAATGTATTGCAATAGCATACACAACACCCCATTCCTTAGGCAGACTGCTCTTGGTGCTTTTAAACCTCACGCGCTACAATCGGGTAGTAATAATTAATAAAACTGCATTATAGTTCTTTACAAAACCAAGGCAGCACAATTTCACAACAACAACAAAACATGTAAAAAAAAAAAGCCCAAACCAATACATCACAAAAAAAACAACATAAAATATGCCGAATTAAGTTGTTATCTGTACATGCGCTTTATTCTCGTTATTACATCGACCTCTACTATAACAATATAGAAAAGAACGCTGCTGTCTTTTAATGCACAATAAAAATTGGCTCAAAAGGTATATCGTTGGTCTACAGATCGGAAGGTTTGCCCTTCGAATCCCAAGATTGATCAAAAATGTAATTATTCGATTTCGTCCCCTACTGGTTGAGTCGGTGTCATGAGTCCAAGTCTTCCCGACCTGTCTCGTGTGTGACATCACGTAACATTGTCAGGCGTCAGTATTGGGCCCCGTTCACAATATAGCTGTCAGTAGTGCTATTCAAACCTGGCCAATTTTCGGAACTTTGTTATTGGAGAAAGAAGAGGGTCAGGGGGGTTTCGCCCTCCTGGAGCTGAACATTTTCAAAATTTTCGTCCTTTTAGAGAGAATCTGATATTGTCCCTAAGATGATAAATGATTAAATTTAATAAAAGAAGTAGATGTATCACACTTCTAATATTCGCTAACAGATATTTGTCGATAAACAATACGCACAACGGATTTTCTCCTCTACCGGCTTCCATTTAGACATGTATTATATCGGTCTGTGTGTGTGTGTGTATATCCGCCTCAACTAAGTTTATTTTTATATATAGTGTTGATGTTGGACGACGTTAAGCAACAAAACAAAACCAACACACTCTTCTTTACACAGGTATCTGGGCCCTTGTGAACAATGCAAGTATTTTGGGCACCATGACATCCACCGACCTGCTTACCAGCGAAGACTACCTCAAGGTTCTTGACATGAACTTGTTGGGACCGGCCGAAACGATACGTCACTTCCTGCCGCTCATGCGCAAGTCGCGGGGTCGAGTGGTGAATGTGTCCTGTGTGAATGGCTGCCTCAACGTTCTCTTCCCGCCATATTCCGCGTCTCAATTTGGGATCGAGGCTCTCTCAGGTGTTGTCAGGTAAACTTCGATGAGTAAAAATGATTATTATTATAAAATCGTTGAATGGCAAATAGGAATTCAAGTATGTTCAATTGTCTCTTCCGACCGTCTTCCAAATTGTGTTTTTTTATTAAGTTCCTACCTAGAGTTTATCAAACAAGCAATGTCTGAATCCAATAACTTTAACAAAAAAATAAAAACGACCATAACAACAACAGCAACAACAGCAACAACATATAAATCATCAACATCAACAACAGCAACACACCAGCAATTGAAGCAGCATAGTAGGAGCACCTACAGCAACAAATATAGCAAAGAAAGGAACAGTTACATTAAATTAATATCAACAACAACAACAACAACAACAACAACAACAACAACAACAATAACAACAACAACAACAACAAAAACTGCGGCAGCATAACCACGATCAACAAAACAACAGCACTACCACCACCGCCACCACCACCACCACCGCCACCATTACCAATAACAACAACAACAACAACAACAACAACAAACAAAGGTAAAAAGAAACTGGTTTTCTATTGTTTAAGAGGCTAACTTGTTTTGATCGCCATAGGTCATAGGAACTGAGGACATTAAATAGATACCAATTCAGCACCATTGGAATGTCCTGAAAAGTTACTCATATAACTTATATTTATACCCTTCAATGTTTTTAAGAGAATATAAATAGTGAAAACCTTATTATACATCTCCTTACTGTAAATCTGTCTTCCTGAAACCCTTTACTTTACTCCAGACAAGAAGTATTTCACCAAGGAATCAGCGTGAGCATCATAGAACACTGTGCTGTCAATGTTAACGAAGTGGATGCAGACTGCGCACCACTTCTCGACCACAAATCTTCGGGAAAATCCTATCCAGAAACTACAATACGTTACGGCGTAGACCTCATTTTTAAACGTAAGTCAGAGTGGCTTAAGCTTGGACTTGGATGTTCCGGTAATCGTACAACAGTACTGTACGTATTGTCATGCGTTCGTTCGGGGTGTTCTGAAAAAGTAGTAATGTAAGACTAGATGTTTTACCTTTTGTTTTGTTTAGAACAAAATGAGTACGCGTCAGTATATGTAAATTCAATACGTTTAAGCTAGAGGGAGAATACGACCGAGTAAAATATTGAGTTACACAATTATAACCACGAAGACAAGCATATAAATCTTAAAGTAACCATTTTACGTGAGGACAAATATTTTCTTTCTTTCTTTTTCTTTTTTTTTTAACCAATTATGAAACAATAGCAATTACAATGCATTTTTTAAATTAATATCACTTATTTAAATTTCTTTTTCTTCAAATAATTATATTTAGCAGTAAAGTGTTTGATCCGCTTTTTCTACGAGAACAAATGTATGGCGCAATGTTATTTCTTGCAATCTTTCTTACAATACAGCGCTTTTAAGCTATCAATACGGGGGCGAATCTATCACGTATTTACACTTATTTTTCTCGCAACCTCTCTCATAGTACTGCGCTTATTTCGCTATTTCTACTTGTTTGTATGTCTGTTTATTATTGCTTAGCGTCCATAGTCAGCACTATATAGGCTTTATTGTGGATAGGCCCCAAGACTAACGTTTGACAAGTTTACGTGCTGTGCTGCCATACATGCGGAGATACCGTGATTCTGTCTCAGCCAGTCACATTAAAACTCCACTATTTTTACGAGAACATTACCCATGACAGATTTAAACTTTTTTTGTCTTGCAATCTCTCTTGCAGTACAACGCCTTTTCCGCTATTTCTTCGAGAGTGAATCCTCAGATGTGGACAATGTTCTGAACGCTTACATCCATGCCATCACCGCCAGGGTATCCAAAACCAGATATGTCGTAGGATGGGATGACGCAGTCATGACCTGGTCCATGTGTTACCTCCCTGACTTCATCGCTGATAGATTGGTTAGAGTGGCCACGCGCATGCGCTTTGCTGCCTGAAAATATTGATCCTTTTCCATAACTCTTTCTTTTTCAACATCCACAAAAGCTAAAAAGTCTTTCCTTAAGATTTAGATCATGCTATAAATGAGATATGACGTTATACAAGTGAGGCAACAAATTGACGAAAAAGGTTTTCAGTCTTCACACTCTTTATTGTTCTAAAGAGTATGTTCCGTTGCCTCGTTATTAACTAAGGTATACATGTGTGTGTGTGTGTGTGTGTGTGTGTGTGTGTTTGTGTGTTTTTCTTGGAACAAAGCTTAAAATCAATGGTCTAATATTTAAGTCCATTGAACATTGTAAATAATTTATTGTTCTTTCTTCTCCACCGCAGTTTTTTCAGCTCCACTTTTATTTCTTGGTCCTCTTGTCTGTTCTATGAATTTGGTAGGTCTGTGTTGTACCTTCTCGACTTCAGATATTTTATTTCTTTATGGTGTTTATCTTTCTAGATCATTGTGAGTGTATGTGTCAATACTGAGCGCATTCATTTTATATATACTGTAGATATGTATTGAAATGGACCTTGAACGAACCAAAACATCATTAGAAACATAGTGTACTTTCAACTTGGCAAAGAGCTTCGAGTCACTTGCGCAACTCTACTTAAACTTTAAATTAAATAATATTAAACTTTTATAGTTTCTTTACTTATTTAAGAGACCCAACTAACTTTGAACGATATTGGTCATGATGGGATACGAATTGTGTGTATGTTATTTCTTTTACTCGTTATAATACAACAAATAGGAGAGAATTCGTTTTTACTTATTCATGTTTTCGTTAAAAAAAAGTTGATAAAAGTGCACACATAAATTATGTTAAATGCTACGGATAACGTATACTTTTATGTTCATAATTATGCTTTTTATAAAACTTTAAATGACGTAAAATTATTTTTTACGAGCTATTGTAAATGTTAAACCTTGATTTTGTTTATTTTCTATATCTTTTGTATTAAACATGTATTATGCATTGAATAATTAAGATTTTTTTCATTGCTGATTTACTATTACCTAAACCTTAATTTTGCTTATTTTCTATTCCTTTTGTATTAACCATGTATTTATGCATTGAATAATAAAGATTTTACATAGGACGAATGTCCTTCATTGCTAGGCTAAAGGCTAACAAGAAACAAAACTGCCTTGATCATAATCGTATAAATAATCAAAGTATAAAAAGCAAAAAAGAAGCGACGATCCTTTTCATCGTATAAACAGAACAGAGAGCAGGCTAGCACAATACTATAATTGTATAACCACGGAACAGGAGTCCACCTGCTCAGTTTTGTTGTTTTTTTTCTTCTGATCAGTTTATTTTATCAAGAGTTGCTGCATAATCAGTAGCCTATCTCTTTATATAACACTTGATTTATTTTTCATATTGCAGTAGAAATACAATGGTTAACTGCTTGGATTACCTTGACATGTGCTTGGATTAGTGACCAAACCAAGATGAGGGTGTGGGTTCGAATCCTGTGCAGTGCAAAAAAAAATGATCGCAGAGAGACACCTGGGTGTGGTCCGACCCCCTTAGAGCGTCAGGAGTTAAGGGCCGAAACATTTCGAAACATTTGCAATTAAGGGGGGTTTCTTCTCTGAAGAGACTCTCTATTATCTTACTTCACTACGAGTTTCTACACGCAACGGTGAAAAATTATGTTGCTCAGAATCTTTTGGTGTATTTGTTGTATTCATTTTTCATTTATTATCAGAATTTTTACGCAAATAATGGGTGATGTAACACATGAAAGAAAACAAAATAATGAAAAAAAATGGTCAGTCATTCTTTCCATAAGCATCAGGAACCGACTTTAATGTACTTCAAAAAAAGACAGATGAAAAAGAGGGTAAACAATAATATCACGACTTTGTTTCAATTAATTTAATTTAATAGAGGCGTTGTTAAAACTAATATAACACAAGATTAAGTTAGAGAGTAAAAAATGAAACTATTGACATTAACAAATTTATTTAGAAATGACAATTGGCATATTTGATAATAATATTATAATTTGAAACGATGTTATTATTCTTACCCCCGGCGTGCGAATAACCAAGTTTAGTTATTTCCACCCTTCCAAAAAATTTACTCTCACCCCTTTCTCAATGATACGCCTTTAAACAGTATTCAAATTATATAGTGATTGTTTTTCCTCAATAAGGCCTATAGACTCTCTGGTATATATCTAGATCTCTAAGATTATATCTTTAAAAGTGTACCATTTCCTCTTTTTCTCGTCTTCTCACTTACTTCGCCACATAATTTCTTCTTTCTCCTCCTGACCCTAGATCAAGACTTCTAGTGGTGAGCGTTCTCAAATTTCAACTAGATTTAGGTTCAAGGTCTAGATCTAGGAGTTATATCTTTTAATCTGAACCTGTAATCTAAATCTTTACCTAGTTCTAGGGTGTTTGACTCTTCTGCTAAACATGCGCGCTCAATTCAAAACAAAGGAAAGAAATAAGCAGCAGCAACAACAACAAGAACAACAACAAGAACAACAAAAACAACACCAACGTCATCATCATCAACGACAACAACAACAACAAATACAACAAGACTAACAACAACAATCACAACAACAACAACAGCAACAACAGCAACAACAACAGCAACAGCAACAACAACAAACAACAAAATGCCGTTCTTAGATGTGATGTTTTAAAACAGTAAGTCAGTTTGGTCTAGATCTATATTTCGTTTGGAAAAGCAAGAGAATGTTATGCTTAGTTGCATAAATGGGTTTAAAATTCATGTCTTCGGTGTAGGCCTAGATCTATACACTCCAATGCCTAAACAACAACAACAACACCAAAAAACCCGAACCAAAACCAACACACACAAAAATAATCGATCTAGTTCACATTATACCGGTACAGCTGTCTAAACCTCTTTTACCTCTAGATAAGTCTGGTCCCTGATCTAGATCTACATGATGTATCTCTACACCCCCGATATCTCTGTCTCTGTCTCTGTCTCTCTCTCTCTCTCTCTCATTATACCGGTACAGCTGTCTAAACCTCATTTACCTCTAGATAAGTCTGGTCTGAATCTAGATCTACATAATGTATCTCTACTCCCCGATATCTCTCTCTCTATCTCTTTCTCTCCTAGATCTCTCTCGCTCTATCTCTTTCTATCCTAGATCTCTCTCGCTCTATCTATCTCTTTCTCTATATGAGGGCGGGGGAGTGAGGGTAAAAACCTCACTGTCTTTTGGTTAGTCTCACCCCCCTGTGAGGGTGAGGGGTGAGGATACAATTTGAGCAGCCTTTTGGTTATTCTCAGAGAAACTGAGAATACTGAGAAAACTGTAATCATAGTTAGTTATTCTCATCCCGGGGGTGAGAATAACTGCAGCCATTTGAAGACTCATAAAATACAATTTTGAAGAAATGAGTTCACACGTTGACTCTTTTCCTTACCTTGGAGCTGAATAAAGATAATCTAACTAACAACAGTTAAAATGGTTTTTACTATTATTATCAATAGGTCAAATTCGTGCAATAACAACGTTCCCTAATATCAAATGGTATAATCAGTTAACTTGTCAAGATAATTCTTTGAAAGAAAAATTGCCGGTTTGATATTTTCAAAAATCAAACTGTCTCCTGGTAATTTATCAAGTTGAAATCTATGATAAGAAAGAGCTGTTCTTCCAAATCAACAACATTAAATAAAAAAATTCTTGCCTAGAGACAACAAAACGGGACCCCTCTCTCTCTCCCTCTCTCTCTCTCTCTCTCTCTCTCTATCTCTCTATCTATCTCTGAGACATCTATTTAGCTAGTTTATCTCTGGATAAACCATGGACGAATTGATCTTTCTCAATCATGAGACCTGTGTGTTAAAGAGAAAAATGCCCTGAAAGCTGTGAATCTTTCAGTCTTGTCGATGGATGATTAAATTTGGGCACTCTTTGTTGAAGCCTAGTCAATAAACAATTTGGAGACAGTATTTTTTAAGCTCTGCCAAGAGGAGATACTGGTATACCATAATTTCCGGACTGTTAGTAAAGGATTTTCAGACTGCATCTTCTATGGTCATCAGAGAAGGCTTTATAGAGTTCAATATTATACGCCGTGTCTTCTGGATGTTTCAGTAAAATAATAATATTTTTAAGATAACCATTCGGGGATTTGTAGTGAATCTAGTGATTTTATTCCGAGACTTAAAGACGTAATTTACTGTGGACAATTTCATTAAAAAAACACACCATATTTTAAGTGTTATTTCGATTTTAAAGATCAGGAAGTAGCTTTATGATTGAATCGTATCATAAGTCATCAACCAGGTTTACTGGCCGTTATGTGTGACTCCAAGCAGGGGACACGATCTGAAGTTTGGCTACAAGCTAGAGATGGTAGTTTGTCCAAGATAATTGGCCAGGTATAGTTAGGAATAGGTCTTTACAACCTCAAAGATGAACGGATAAAGAGCAAGAGGTAGACTGCATGAGAGAAAACACACGGGAATGGCTGAGAAGATGGACTGGTGAAGGCAAAGGGGTGGATCTAGTTGTGAAATGCAATGACTGAGAGACTTTGTGGGGAAGAGGATGGGAAGTCCGGAGCAATAACCAGCATGGCTTTCCGATGATGCGCCTTAAAAGTACAAGAATTTCTTTGGTTGTGTTTTTAACTTTATAATTTAATGCACGTTTTAATAACTACATGTTTTTTTTTAATTCAGGAAGGTAAGGTGAGTTATTCAGCTGTATATTCATTCTGAATAGCAAATTCAAAAGGAAAAGAAAAAAAATACCATTTTCAAATAAAAGTACTTGTGAATAGTTTTTATATGATTATGTATGTGGAGTTCTTTGCCATTATGACGTTTATTCAATATATACAGAATTTTATGTTTTAAGAACGCACAACGATGAATAAAGAATATCAAATCGGGTCAACTAGTAGTTGAACACAAAATAAAAACCTCGAGAGTATAACATTAATTGCAACATTTAAAACTCCTCCAAAGTTCTAAATACTTTGAGTAGGCAATGCAGCTGTCGGCTATCTTATTTTAATCGTAATAATCACTGTGATTTTTTTAGATCTTTCGCCGTCTTAGTTCGCACATGAGTAACAACTATATTATTTGACCTGAAATTAATTTATCAGAAAATGCAATTAGATACAAACGAGTTACATTATAATACTGCCAAGTTATAATTTTGGAAAACTAAATGACATGAACTCCTAAAAAATATCCCAGAAACACGACAGTCATCGGTAGCGTTAGCAATAACATTTCTATTAGATGTATTTATCGTGTTAATGTCCAGTAGATTAGGAGGACGGGCGCTCTTCTAAATCCACGCTATATTTCCCCCAAGAAACCAGTCTTTCCATAGCTATTACAATGATGTATTCTGTAACTGGCGTGATGCAGCCTGTGGTAGACTAAGAGGACGACCGCTCCTCTAAATCCACGCCACACTTCCCCAAGAAACCAGTCTTTCCATAGCTATTACAATGATGTATTCAAATACTGGCGTGCAGCCTGCGGTAGACTAAGAGGACGGCTGCTCTTCCATGCCCAAGCCGTACTTCCTCCTGGCGCAGAGGCGTGCCTTCAGTCTCGAGAACCTGTCAGTTCGCCACGCCCACTCAGCCCCAGCCAATAGGACGCCCAGACTGGACGCGCCAGCGAAGACAAAGAACGGGCCGGCCAGGTAAATCACGTCCAGGCTCTTGCCCGTGCCGAGTCGGTCCGTCGGTTTGCACGTGACACCGTCATGTGACCACCACTTGCGCCGCCACTCGTCCACGATTCCCGCCTCCAAAAGCTTCACGATTCTATAGGGATGCGGGAAAAGAATCTTCATAAAAATATAAGACATTAGGCGGTTCAAATATAAGACAATATATTACATGTTATAATTATGTGAGAAATCAGATGTGTACAAGCAATTCTAAGAAAATGCTACTGTGAATCGCCCATCCTCTTCAAAAGCAATAATGTTGCAGTTATCAATGTTTTTGTTTAAAAAATAAGACAAAAATAAGTTAGTTTTCATTTGATTTCATAATTATAATTCGAATCTGTAAATCACGTCCAGGCTCTTGCCCGTGCCGAGTCGGTCCGTCGGTTTGCACGTGACACCGTCATGTGACCACCACTTGCGCCGCCACTCGTCCACGATTCCCGCCTCCAAAAGCTTCACGATTCTATAGGGATGCGGGAAAAGAATCTTCATAAAAATATAAGACATTAGGCGGTTCAAATATAAGACAATAATTATAAAACATGTTATATAATTATGACGCATCAGATGTGTACAAGTAAATAAAAATGTTTAGTTACTTCTCCTGTTAGTCCTTGAAAATGGTATTGTGAATCTTCCATCATCTTTAAAAGCAATAGTGATGCAGTTATCGATGTTTTTTTTAATAAGATAAAAATAATGTAGGTTTCATTTGATTCCATTATTATAATTTGAATCAATAACTTGTATAGAGTTTTTTTTTTTATTCATTTGCCTTCCAATATATCAATTAAACTTAATCAATTTTAAGCGGGAATAACCATTTTCAGCGCTACAATTTGTATAATTTCAAAGTTACTTGTGGTATTATCAACAAATGAAAGCATCTCACAGGCTGTCGATGGCATCCAAGGATCGAGCACCTTTGGGCAAACTTTTTTATAGACCTGTCCAAATAAGGTGTAAATGGATTTGGGGGAAAATAACAAACCTGCTTCTCGTTTAATCATGTCTATACGACTCAGAATATCCATGTTCGCTTTATAATTCCATGCATCCTTCTGGTATTACATTGTATCAACAAACAAAAAAACCTCACATGCTGTTGAGGGCATCCAGGTACGGTGCCCCTTTGGGAACGATGAAAGCCAGACCCCCTGTGTTGAACACGGTCTCTGCCCTCACAAACTTGTCACACTCCTCGCCAACCATGTAGTCGATCTGAGACCTGGCAAAATTAGGCAGGAGAACAAAACTTAGTTACTCCGTCGTATGTTTTAGGAAGCAGGAAGGTAGGCCTACCAATGACACTGAGTAAATAACAATCAATTTTATTCTATTACTCCGTTACTGTATGACTTCATTCAGAGGACATATCAGTATCATTGGTACTCTTTAAAACCGAGACACACTTTATGATAATAAGCATTCAAAAACTGAGTGGACAATTCTATTTAATTGATTAGTTGTTTTATTTTGAATCTTAATAATTATTTATGTTGTTGTCATTGCTTTTTATTTTTTTCTGTGTGTGTCGTGAGTAAGATTTTTGTCCTATAGCAAAGAAGCTGTGCTGAGTTTTTATCAAAGCCACGTAAGCGTATATCGGTATACCTAAGCATTTCTTATACTTGTTCTTTTAAAGACTAGGCTACATTGTATATTATCAGAAAGAACCCGTTGTAAAAAGTTAAGAAAAATCATACAAACGAAACTTTAAAAATTTTGATCCTGGTCAAGATAAGGCAAAATCATATTAGAAAATGTAGAAACGGGAGAAGTAACTAAAAATTAAATAAATATGTTTTCCTCTTACGTATCTGTCATAAAGGCCATATTTCTTTCTTGCACTAATCTCCTGGCCTCCACAGAGTTTGTCACCCTGGGCATCGTGGACATCATCTTGGCGATGTCCTGGTACACGCCACTGGTGGCCGTCTGGGGAGAGAGGCAGAACTGCAAAGTGATAATTTTGAACGCTATTGAACGGTCATATGGTGCTGCTTAAGACAAATATGATTTTAAGCTGTTTGGGGGTCATGCATATCTTTTAAAAACACATATGGGTTCCTCATAATGGTACACGTGTGTGAAATGGGTAGAGGTAGATAGATAGATAGTTAAAAAGATAGATGGATGGATGGATGGATAGATAGATAGATAGATCGATAGATAGATAGATAGATAGATAGATAGATAGATAGATAGATAGATAAATGGATAGATAGATAGATAGATAGATGGTTGAAATGTGACTCATCTCTGTGAGTGAATTGGTTTCTAAACGTCTAACCCCAGCATATTTTTTATCATTTTCGAACCGGGGACCTCCCTCTTGGGAGATGAACGCTCTACCACTTGCGTTTGCTCGCTTTCCCCCTCCTCCCTACCTTCCCTTTCCACCACTCTGTCTGTGCCTTCAGTCCTTACCAAATTTTTAGGCTATATTGTTGACGGGCTTCAGAACAAACGTCTGAAAATTGTATGTTCTGCCACACACGAGCCAGTGCTGGGAGACCTAGACTCCGGTCTCAGCCGGTCACACAATTACCATCTTACCAGAAACAGCGTCTCCAGGTTGGATCCCATCTCGATTAGCGGCATGATCTCGGACTGTCCGGCCAGCTCGATGATGGAGTTGATGGGCTCCTGCTGCGTCTTGACCGTGAGCACCGCGGCCAGATCGGCCGTGTATGTGGACGTCACGATGATGATCACGATCCAGAAGGTGCCCAGCACCAGACGCGCAGAGCTGGAGCTTAAGTCGAACGCGGTGCCTGGGTTGGTGACAACAGTGTGAGTTTGAGTTTGAGTGTGAGTAGGAGTTGAAACAAGTGAAGCAATCTGGGTGGATCAGGCACAGGCCAAAATGTAGAGTTTTTAAAGTTATTTACAATGTGTTCAGAAGCAACACATTCATTTTAGAGGTTGAAAAAACACAACTCTGTTATTTCTAGAACCAGAACTCTTTTCTTTACAAAAGGAAAAAGGCAAAAGCAGTAGTTTTTCTATATTTATGGAGATCCACCTCAAAACTTATATAAGTGCCTCATTCACCCTGGTTATCTGACATATGGACAATAAACTATGTTGGGACAGGCTACACGCACAAACATCATCCAACGATATCAAATGGCAAACTCAGGAGATATTAAAACTACTGCATATGAAATAGCGAACGACTTCATGAGCGGAAGAGGTAGAACTTAATGGTTATAGATAGATAGATAGATAGAAAGCGAAATCGCATGTCCACTAAAATCTCTACAAAAAGTTGGTGCCTGCGTTTTTGGTCTGCGTGGTGATATGGGACTTGAGGCCAAAGGCTGCAATGGGACTCATCTCTGTGAGTGAATTGGTTTCTAAACATCTAACGCCAGCAGCACGTCAATATTGTTGACAGGTCCCAAGACTAAGATCAGGCAATTTAAGCGCTGCATCAAAGAGACAGTGTGGGGATACAAGGACCCCTGTCTCAGTCGGTCGCAATACCGACACAACCCGCAGGGTACGAAATCGGAAAAATGCTTTTTGTCCAGTACGGTTTATTATTTTCAAACCGGGGACCTCCCTCCTGGGAGACGAACGCTCTACCGCTTGCGCTTGCTCGCTCCCCCCCCCCCCCTTCCATTTCCTCTACTCTGTTTGTGCCTTTAGTCCTTACCAAATTTTTAGGCTATAGTGTTGACGTACTTCAAAACAATCGTCTGACAATTGTGTGCTATGCCACACACGAGCCAGTGCTGGGAGACCAGGACTCCGGTCTCAGCTGGTGACATAACTATCGTCTTACCAGAAACAGCGTCTCCAGGTTGGATCCCATCTCGATGAGCGGCATGATCTCGGACTGTCCGGCCAGCTCGATGATGGAGTTGATGGGCTCCTGCTGCGTCTTGACCGTGAGCACCGCGGCCAGGTCGGCCGTGTACGTGGACGTCACGATGATGATCACGATCCAGAAGGTGCCCAGCACCAGGCGCGCCGAACTCGAGCTCAGGTCGAACGCGGTGCCTGGGTTGGTTACAACAGTTTGAGTTAGAGTGTGAGTGTGAGTAGGAGTTGAAACAACTGAAGCAATCTGGGTGAATCAGGGACAACTCAGAATGTAGAATTTTTAAAGTTATCGGGTATTTACAGTGTGCTCAGAAGCAACAAATTCACTTTTAGAGGTTGAAAAAACATAAATTTACTATTTCTAGAACCATAATTCTTGTCTTTTTTATGTTTAAGGAGATTTAGCTCAAAGCGTATGTCAGTGCCTTATTCATCTTGGTTATCTAACATATAGAAAATAAACTATAATTATTGGGACAGACTCCACACACAAACATCATCCAATGGTATTACAGGGCAAACTCAGGGGATATTAAAACAACTACTACATGTGAAATAGCAAAAGACACAATGGGCAGAAGTGGTAGAACTTAATGGTTCGCTTCGCTTTGGTTTGGAAACGACTTGTACGCATATTCACACTAAAGGATATGCAACATTGATACATTTAACTTAAGGTTTACCGTCGTTGTTTAAAAAAACACACACACTCACACACACAAAGGCGACATTTAAGCTACCAGCTAGAGGCAAATGGAAAATCAAGACCATGTTTGAAAGTATTTACCATTTACAGAGATTTCGGGTCATTATAGTTTTACAAAGTGGAGTATTAAATTCTTTGATATTGTCTTCTTGTTACTTGGGTGTCGAATTTCAGGTTGTTTAACTGTTCAGACTGTAACTAATATAATGTATTTTTTGCGCAGTTTTTCTTTTTCATGTTTTCCCCACATTAAAGCTTATTATTTTCTCGACCGCTTGGTTATTACGCACAAAAAACCGTAACTGTCTATTGTCTAATAATGTTGAGTCATAACTCGTCAGTCAATATTTAATTTTTGTTTGTCTGCTTTCTGCTGTTTCTACGACACTCTCATAATTATAACAATTTATCATACAACCTTAATGCGTTCACTAGTGTATGACAAAATAGCCAACAACATTCTGTAATAAAATCTACCATTTACGACGTTAAAAACTCAAAACCAATTTGAAACTGCAAGAATGATGGTGCATAACTTTTGTTATATGTTATTTACATTACAACTAAATGTAATAGTTTTTGTTAAGTAGATAATTAAACCAATTCCGCTTCTTATTAAAATATCGAAATTATATATCAGAGAAATGAAATTCTATACCAACCTTGCCCTACAGAGTATCCATATACTGCCCTACACAGTGGAGTATCAAATTCTTTAATATTTTCTTCTTGTTACTTGGGTGTCGAATCAATTACAGATAATTATATTATAGAAATGAAGATCAATACTAACCTTGCCCAACAGAGTATCCATATACTGCCCAAATACACTCCCAGACACCCCTCCTCTGCCCGGAAAATGGACTCGCCCTCTCCACAATGAAAATCGCCAGCACAAAAACTGTGGTCATTAGGCCTAGGCATAACCAAACGACGGGCTGGTTTTGATTAGGTTAGAAGGATAATAGATAAGACAGAAAACAATCATGATAAAAAAATGTGCTTAATTGCCGCTAAATTTTTTTTCTAAACGACATTGACTGAAAAAATAAGGTCATATACATTTTCTGACTGCTGAATACCAGAAATGAACTGAAAACTAAAAATGAACATATTTAAACATCTTAATGTTGACTGCCTGAAGTAAACTGCAACTAAAAGGAACATAAATTATGCATTTTGTTGTTGTTGTTGCTGTTGTTGTTGTTGTTGTTGTTGTTGTTGTTATTGATCCAGCGACGTATGGGCTTTCACCCTTCGCTCCAATGCCATGAAGTGAAAGATGCATGTTTTCTACAGCTCTTCGGTGGTTGCGTAGAGGGTGTTATTTAGGTTTGGTCTTAGAGGAAGTAGGGAGGTTCTTAAATCGTCCAGTTGAGGGCATAGGAAAAGGTGGTGTTCCACCGATTCCTGCATGTAGTCACACAGCGGACACATTGGGGGAAGTTGAGGCTGTATTCTGTTTAGATGGAGGTTCAGTTGTATGTGTCCAGTTCTGTCGAAAGATTGTGGATTGATCTTTTCTAGAGACGAAGTTGATGTTATCAATTAGTCTCTTCCTTGCCCATGACCCATCTGTCCATCAAATCTTGCTTTAAGACTGTTTTCATGATTTGCTTTGCACTGTTTAGTGTAACAGGTGTGTCTGGTTGTTCCTGTCGAGATCCCTTTTTTTGGGAGTATGTCTGCTCTGTCATTTCCCGGTGTGTTCGAGTGTTCTGGGATCCATTGCATTGTCAAGTTGATGTCAAAGGATGCCCTACGATTCTACTAGCTTTGTATGATTATTGTTCAATTTTTGTTGCCCAAATTACATAAGGCTTGTAAAATTGACAGTGATTCAGTGAAAATCACAACATGTCTGATTTTTGAGTGGTAGAAGAAGAAAATAGTCTAGTCAGTCTCTAACTGTTGACTACCTTTACTATATTGAAAACTAAAATGTCCATAATTATACACTCTTTCACTGTTGACTACCTGGAATGGTCGAAACAGTTGAAAGACGGCGTTCGGGTCCGGTCCAGGTTTGCGCATCATGAAAGTGACGCCTTCCTGAGCAAAGGGCGTGGTGAAATCAACCACTTCTTTCCTCTCAGACATCAGCGACACGGGCCCGACTCCGAATGCAGCTCTCTGGAAAGTCATGGGAAGAGAGGAAATTGTTGGTTTGTTTTGGTGCTGAAAGCACAGCGTCAGCACTGTATAGGCTACAATGTGTACGCGCCCCAATATTAAATTTTGTCAATTACGTGTTGTTACACAGGGAGTGTGCGGGGATACCATGCCTTCTTTCTCAGCCAGTCATATTATACTGATACCGACTCAACCAGTAGGGGGCGAAATTGGACCGATCGAGGATTTCAAACCAGGGATCTTCCAATTTGGAGACCAATGCTGGGAAGCGAGAAAAGCCCTAATTGTTCTTTTAGGAAAACTTTGATCAATGATGTTCAAAAAATAAATAGTAAAGTATAAGTTTCTTTCTGATTTGTCCGTCTGTATGCATTTCTAAATCAAATGATTTTGTGTGAGTCACATCTTTCTACTATATACTGATAATGCATTATAACTATTTGTGTTTCGGCTGTTCTATTATTATGCGAGACAAAAACTATACAAAATTAACATGAACGATAACACTGATTTTGAAGTGTCTGCGAATTTATCATAATACTTATTCATTTTTATCATTTAGTCAACCTTTAAGCAACATCTTTAGATTTCAGCCTTTTGAATTTCATAAATTTGCACCAACAACAAGTGTATTCTGCAATTCTTTTTAATAAATCGCCCTTTCGAGAAATATAAAAATCCATTTCTATTATTTTCTTTCAAATCTGTCAGCTTAACAAATAGCCCAGTTTACGTCATCTTTGGAAAACATTGTTTACATTCTCTCTTTCTTACACCTTATTAAATGCAAAAGGTCTATGCGAAAGACGATCACTGTTCTCTTCAATGCTAATATTTTCAAATATAACCTAAAGACATAATTCGTCGATCCATCTTTGTGTATTAGTTGTTGTTTGTCTGTACAAAACTATCCTCACTCTGTCTTTTATTATCTCTATCTCTCTCCTGAACTCCGCCAGGGAACATAGCTTAGCTGTGTGATCCCTGTGGGGCCTGGAAGCCGCCGCCACTGGACCAGCTGGCCACCTGGCTGTGACCTTGAGGACTGTACCTGTCCGTGCTGCACACCTGGAATCCCGTGCTCACCAGTAGACCGTTGGTCAGGTCGAACGTCACGTTACCGTCAGCGGTCCACACTGTCAGCTGGGGAGAGTCAGGTAGAAAGTTACGTTACCGTCAGCAGTCCACAGTGTCAGCTGGGGAGAGTCAGGTCGAGCGTTACGTTACCGTCACAGTTAGCTGGGGAGAGTCAGGTAGAAAGTTACGTTACCGTCAGCGGTCCACACTGTCAGCTGAGGAGTCATGTCGAAAGTTACGTTACCGTCACAGTCAGCTGGGGAGAGTCAGGTCGAAAGTTACGTTACCGTCAGCGGTCCACACAGTCAGCTGGGGAGAGTCAGGTCGAACGTCACGTTACCGTCAGCGGTCCACAGTCGAAAGT